>JAUKNM010000131.1:125000-362500 GCA_030765045.1 Tenodera sinensis
AGTACATGCAATTAAAAACAATAGTATCACAGTTTTGCCACTTCACTATACGCTCTGTTCAGTTCATTATTTTTTAATGAAGGCTAGAAGATCATTCCCAGATTTATGATACACGTCTAGAGGCAAGTAAGTGACAGAGAGCTCAAAGACGGTCCCATAGAGCTAGTTTAGTGATTGAAAAGACAATTCTGCAAAAGACGATTTGTATTTGTTGAAGTTCTTAAAATTTAACAATTCCAGAGAACACAGAGACTCAATATTACCAAATATTTCTCTTAGATGGAGTAGAAGCATATCCAGAACCTCACAATACAAGCGTTTGTAGTGCATTTTCCTATTCAAACCATCACTGCTGGTATGACGTTTCGTACGCTTCACCAATGGCTTCAACTTTGTCCCATACTTCATTGACAGAATTGCGCTTCTCTTCTAAAACCCTCTGAAATTCCGTAACTTTCAATAAGCAATATCCAGTATCAGATGACTTTGCTTGGAGAATATCATACAGAGTGTCCGTGATGGGGAACACCTATTATAGCAAACATCTCTACCAAATTTGAAGGTGAAATCCTCCATTGTGCTTATGAAACCGCGTGCAGCAGTATAAGTATCTTATGCCAGTTATCTGCATTTGCAATAGTTTCAAACAGTGAAAAAAGTTCTGAATTCATACATTCTTTCCACCAAACGAGAGCTGTAGCTCCAGCGCGTTTGCGAAACACGCGGCTATCTTCTGTGCATCTCATTATCCAGGGCCTCAGTTCTCTTAGAAGACTTTTCCAAGAATGCTGCTATTCCATTAACAGTCATGAAGAATATCCTGCATTCTCGAATGTGTGAAACCGCCTGTGACAGAACTAGATTTAAACTATGGGCGAAACAGTGCACAATTGGGGAATTGGGGAAATGATCCTCGCACTTTTGCTTGAAGGCCATAACAGCCGCACCATCATATGTCTGAGTAACTAGCTTTTCCCCAGAGTCAAATTCACCCATGAGTTTCTTTACAGTTGTGTATAATGCACCAGCTGACCGATCATTTGAAATATTTATAAAGCGGAGAAACCTTTCTTGAACGTCACGATCAGGTCCAGCGAATCTCATTACTGCAGTAAGTTGGGATAAATTTGCAACATCTGTACTTTTATCCAAACTAATGGCAACAGAACTGGTCTCTTTGATTTCTCTCTTTATTTCCATTATTAGAACATTACTTATTGACTCAATTAAGTCGTTCTAGATCAGATTTGATAGCCCAGTAAACACTGTCCCCTGCTTCATGAAAGTTCTTAACTTGTCGTCATACAGACAAAGCAGGTTTACAAGTTCTACGTAATTACCCTTGCTGCTGGATTCTGATTGTTCATCGTGACCCCTAAATGCTAATTCCTGTTTCCCCAAAAACAATGTCAATTAGGTGTTTCATTACTTCTCTATTTTTTCTTACTAGTTCGGTGTGCTGATATTCCCTCACTTTCTTGTGAGTATCCAGTAAATGGTCAATTCTGGATTTGCCGAATATTTCCAGTAGAATGATGGTTTGGAGATTAGTGCTGGTCAAACTGTTTTTTAATTGCTTTATGGATGTTCCCCATGTCACTGAACTTGCCACTAGACCATACCTTTTTTTGTTAGCAAACAGGAGACAACACCAACAATAAAGCTTTTGTTTGTACTGACAACCAGTAAGCCATCCATTAGTAATATATAGCTGTGAACTGAATTTTCTTACACAGCTTTTCATTGGAGCAGTAAAGTTTAGGTCAGGTATTGGTCTTCCTTCCTGCACAACTTTAATCTTTTCTTCATAATTTCTAGAAGAAAAACTTCGCGAGATAATATTGCACACAATGCAACCATATGCGTCTGCAGTTCTGCTCTCCAAAGAAAGCGAAGATTCCATGTTTCCTCCCCTCTCCAAGTTTTAGGTCCAAGCTGCAAGCACTAGTGTACGCAGTGTTTGAAACTGCTTACCTTGCTCTAGCACGGCACGTGGTAAATCATCTGAAAATCTATCATAAATCAACTGTTAATAAAATGTCAGTGATAATGCACTTGTCATCGAATAATAAAGCTAAAGTCACTGCAAAAAGAAATTCGTTACTTGTGTATTCGCTTGAAATACACTTATTATACTGCAACAATGCTGGAAGGTCATTCGCCTAGTCCCGCAATGAACACATGTGTTTCTCTTGAGCCGATGCCGCGATTGGGCCCGAGCTGACCCGAAAACCTACGGAAACGAATCCTCACGGACACCGACGTTGTTGCATGCATGATTGCATGTACTGAGAGCGTATCGTTGTACATAAAACGGAAATCTTAGTTCAGGTCAACTGCAGTAGCAAAGCTCTTTACATAGAATCAGAACGCACTGCTAGATAATGTAATATAAATAATTTTGTAGCATTGTACAGGGTAAGCACTGCATACCTTGCGTACATGGACCACACGCCTCTAATTGTTACGAACAATTAAGTTTGTTTAAAGACGTCATAAATATTTCCATATTTAATTTTAATATATATGTATAAATAAAAGAATTATGTGTTCAATATTAAAAGCGAAATCAGGATAGCTAAAGATCGCTTCCCTAACAATGCGGGAACTATTTGATGAACGCATACGCGGATGTATACGAGAAAGGTAGTATAACGTGAGGTGACGCCGGAATTCTTGGACTAGTGTCTATATGCTCAAGGTGATAAGACGTATTTTGATAGCGTGTGAACATTGTAGAACATTTACCAGACTTTCATCAAGCTTTTGTTCCACTTTTTGAAAAAGTGGAAAGACTTAAATAATCTAAAATGGTGCTAAGAGGATTTATTTAAATGTAAAATAGAGAAAAAGTATTAATAAAATAATACATTCTGGTGAAGAATCATCGTGTGATTTTTCATTCCATCCGTTACCACGCCCTGAGGGAAATAAGAGCCACATCGCTCAAACTTGAAACATCTCTTCAATAAAAACAGCACCAAATGGCTTGCCCAACGTAGAGCACGAATTTTGGATAGAATGGAAATCTACGGGAAATGAACTTAAGCGAAATACCAAGTGACGCCAAATCTTCGCGCCAAAAAGAAAGAAGACACCATTAGACCATCGTTTGAAATTTACGACTTCGGAAACGCAGATGAACGGATAATCAACGCGGGAAAACACCAGAGATCGTCTAGCGAAGCCAACCGCCCAGGAGACGCACATAACTGGATAAATCAACGAGAAAAAAGTAGGACCAGTAAATTTTTATTTTCATATTCATTTTATTTTTATGTTACTGCGAAGCGGCAAAATAGTAGGACTTTTAAGCCAAAGTGAACTGTATAAAGAAACTAAAATGTCGCAAAAAGAGAGAGATCTAGTAACAGGAGTAGGGGAAGGGGTAGATAGGCCTAGTTATCAGATAGAAACAGTAAGTGAAGAAGAGGTAGCAATAGGAAAATACCAAAGATTAATGATGATCATGTTTGAAAGACAGAACAGAATATTAAGGAAATAGGTCTGAAAATGGAACAAAACAAGGTAGAATTAGGTCAGAAAATGGAACAAAATAACTTAGAATTGAGACAGAACATAGAACAAAGTTTAGGTCAGAAAATGGAACAAAATAAGGTAGAATTAAAATAGGACATAGAACAAAGTCTAGCTCAGAGTATTGGCCAGAAACTAGAACAGAATAAGGAAGAGATAGGTCAGAAAATGGAGGAAGTGAGAAAGGACTTAGAGCAGAAAATAGAATTAGGAAGACAGGAGTGTAAAGAAAATATGAAAGTAATGGCAACTAATTTAAAATTAGTACATAAAAACTTAAATGAAACAAAGGAAGCCTTAGAAGCTAGGATAGAAATCATAGGAGATAGGATGGGAAAAATAGAATCAGAAATGGACATAGAACAAAGTTTAGGTCAGAGTATTGGTCAGAAACTAGAACAGAATAAGGAAGAGATAGGTCAGAAAATGGAGGAAGTGAGAAAGGACTTAGAGCAGAAAATAGAATTAGGAAGACAGGAGTGTAAAGAAAATATGAAAGTAATGGAAACTAATTTAAAATTAGTACATAAAAACGTAAATGAGACAAAGGAAGCATTAGAAGCTAGGATAGAAATCATAGGAGATAGGATGGGAAAAATAGAATCGGAAATGAAAGAAAATAAGATTGTATTAGAAGAAGAAATTGGTAGATGTAGAGATGAAATAACAGAATGTAATGCAAGTGTAGACTGTAAGATTACAAATGTAAAAGCAGAAATAACTGAGGAATTAAGGAAAGAAATTGAGGTAGTAAAGAAAGGAATTATTAATGAAAGTGTAAAACAAATTTTAATTCCTAAACTTAAGACTATGGCTGATGTGGTGCAGTCACAACTAGATGCTCTGAATGATATGAAACAAAGTCACTTAGAAATAAAGAATGGTTTAAAATCAATTTGTGAAGAAATGAGAAAAAGGAAAGAAAGTTTGGCTAATGTAAATGATGTTGTGAATGCACTACAAAGGCAAAATGATGATTTAGATGTAAGTAATGTACAAGATGAGTTATTTGAATGATGTACAAAATGTTGACTCACCATACAGAGAAAGAGGTTCACAATTAAACAATGACACAACACATGCTACACCAACAGCATACTACATGAAACTACACCGCCTACATTTGACGAGGAGAAGGGAGACAATCCAAAACTCTTTGTTAAAGAGATGGAAGAGTATTTTAAAGTGAAAAGGATACAGTGGGACTCGTGCACATTTGTTTAGAGGAGGAACGAATTTAACTGCATAATATTATGAAATCTTAAATAATAATTCATGGAAAAATGGCATGCATTCGTAAGGGTAAAATGCAATACCTTTTATTGATAGAAGAACTCTGCCCTTCGCTGTTTCGCTGTCGCAAAATCTTCCATTACTCTACCATGCCGTTTTGGATCTTTTTCCAGCTGCAACAAGTCTTTTTCGATAGACATGAGAGCAAGAGAACATAGTCTGTCTTGACCCATAGTGATTCTACAGGAAGTTTTTATTCTTTTCAATGTAGAAAAGCTTCTTTCAACACTTGCTGCCGACACAGGTATCGTAGCAATTAAGCATGTCAATTTGTAGACGTTGGGAAGACATTTATGAATACCTTACTTAGAACTGTTAACTCCTGGACTTTGATACAGTTCTGCTGCAAATCACGGTTGTTGTAAAACACCACAAGTTCGTTTTTAAGCAATTCACTATCAAATTGTTCCGGGAGACAGTTCAATAAGGATGAAAATTCAACATCTAGGAGCGTCTTGGGAAAATGTTCAAATTTCGAAGCGTCGAGCAAATTAATAAATAATAATTTCTTAAGATCTTCGAATCTGACTTCCATCTGCGTTGCTAGCGTATCGATTATGTTGAAATACAACTGGCGGAAATGAGCTTTGAGATCAACAGCTGCAAGGCGGCTTTTCTTAATTTTAGGAAACTCGTCACCAGTTTCATTAGCAGCCGATTTGAAGTGTTCATTATAGGCTGCGTCGTTTCTAGATTTATGCAGGAAATGAACCATTTCAAGAACTCTCCTACAGCAGAAATCCATATCATTGGTTTTAAGCTGGAGTGTATCGAAAAGAATGTCAGTTTTCGAAAATAATCCACTGAAAACCAAAAGCAAGAAGTTGAATTCAAAGTCTTCCAACACACGAATGTAGCCATTTGCTTCGCTAATTGTACCATCATCCCAGTTGTTTTGTTTCTTCCAGCATTTCGGAAAACATTGCCAGAAGACCTTCCCTGAGCAATTTTACAGATTCTACCAAACGAGATTTGAAGTTCCATCTGGTTTGAGCATCTTTAGGCAGTCGAAGTTTGGTCATATTGGTAAGAGCCTCCATTCGTTTTGAGGATTGATGAAAAAATGCGGGCAAACCACTGATACTAGCAAAAGAAGACCCTGCACTGAGCAATGATATTACAGCTATGTGATAGCACAAGATTAAGCCTGTGTGCTTGACAGTGTACAAATAATGCCTACTTTGCTTTCTGCTTAATCTTCGTTGGCCGTTTAATTCTCCGGCCATAACAGCAGCGCCATCATAAGACTGCGATAAAAGTTTTCTGTCATAATTCAACGGCTCTAACTGCTGATCTAGTAATTTGTATAGGGCATTGGCTGTTCTATCTCCACTAACAATGCGGAAACCAAAAAAGTCCTTCTTGAAAGTAGCCACATGGATCTACATATCTTAAAATTATTGAACACTGCTCTGTGAGAGACACGTCCGAAGTTTCATCAGCTTCCACTGCAAAGAAGGCAGCTTTATGAATTTCATCCTCTATTTCTATCCCTGCAAGGCCTGCAACAGATTCAATTAAATCATTTTCAATGGTTTTTGACAAGCCGATGAATGCTTTAGAATTGTTTAAATGTGTCTGAAGTATTTCGTCGCGTTTCATTAATAACCTGAAAAGCTCGCGGTAGTTCCCTTGGTTTGATGATAATTAATTTTCATCGTGTCCTCTGACAGCTAGTTCTTGCCTTCCTAACAGACACACGATATCCACTAAACTTGATTAAGGGTGTCGATTTTGCTTCACTTGTTCATTGTGTTTGGCGCGAGAAATCCTAGCTGCTTCACTTAACGCTAGATCGACGCGATATTCACTTTTACCGAAGATTGTTAATTTTAGTGCATTGTGAAGATGCTCTCGAGATTTTTCATGCCTCTGAATTCCTCGGCCCAGATTCTTAACATCACTGAATCCACCAAAGGTCCAAACATCCTTCGAGTTGGAGAACAAAACACAAGAGAATTTGCCTTTCTTCACAACCTGTTAGCCAATTGACCTTTTCATACCCAGTTGTGGAGAAGTTCAACTTCCCGCCTTTGCTAGTAGCACCCACTAGTCCAGGCAATGGTGGGGATGGTCGTCCCTTCTGTAAAACAATTATGCGTTCCTGTAATGTGAGTCTTAAATTCTCCGAAAACTAAAACACTTTCACTGTCAGTCATTGTTCAATGTTATAACAACAAATTAAAAACGCAAAACTTCACCGTCATACTCGCGCGTTGGAAGAAGCACAGTAGAACATTACTGAAAAAGAACAGCAACAAAATACGCGACTGAAAGCTTTACCATAGCGGATAGAAGAGAAAGTGTGAGCTCTCCCGCTAGTTCACTGCATGATCCGTGGTCCCGTGGCAACTGACCGAAACTGCGGCGTGGCGATAGCAGTCGCCTTAAAATGCGGCCGAACTGCCTAATATGTGATTCGGAAGTACAAACAATTTTATACGTATGCGTTGTGTGTTGTGAGTAATTAGGTACATAACTTGTGAAATTGCTTCTAATTTTGTGCATAAATGTGTGTGTGTGTTCTTCAAAACGTAAGTTTCAAGCAACATCAATAATTGATTAAAAATGCCAAGTTGTTTTGTACCCGGGTGTCGTTCAGGATACACAAACTGCTCAGAAGCTAGACATTTTTTTACTCCTCCTAAAGGTAACAATCTGTTTTATAAATGGGAAAAGTCTATTCCTAGGAAAGACACAAAATTATCTGTTAAATCTAGTATTTGTGACAAACATTTTCCAGAGGACTTTTTAGTGAAAGCTGATTCATTCGTTGTGCATTGAAAACTAGTTGAAATCCCTAGAATTAAATGGCGGTTAAAGCCAGGGGCAATTCCCTGTATATTTCCTAATTTACTCAGGTACTTAACTACAGTGCATAAATCCCGAAAATCTCCACAAAACAGAGACAAAAAATTACTCTCTTCTATCCGCTATGCTTCTACCATACCATGTGATTTTTGCCATTGTGCTTGTCTGAAAGTTTGTGGGGTGATATATTTTACGAGTGCTTAGGTAACTAGACGAAATCATATTAGGACCCACTGGAATGGGATGTTGCGTGGATAACAAACTGGATTTAGTTGGAAAGTTAACACTACATTACATGAAGTGTCGCTTCTTTTTTCGTACCAAGGAAATCAGTAGAGAAATGACGTCATCGAAGTCAGCAAAATCAACACGTAAACTCTCCAAGTTCTCCAACATCTAATTCCACGGGGAGTTTCGATATTTTATATACATAACATACATAATTTGCATTATGGTTTAATTTTTCAGCGTAAAATCATGTAAGCAGATATTTCCCACTGTTCTTCGTTAATTATAATACCCATTATTGTAAAATACCATCCTATATTATGTGTCAAGGAAAGACGATGTTTCAAAACAGTATTTCCAATATTCCTGCTTACGATTTTAGGTATTTAAAATGCTAAATGATAATATGAAACCCATTTTCACCATGCATTCGTGAACTAAAGTAAAGCGACCGCGACACCAGTGTCATCTTGCGAGCGAATCATAGTAACTCCCGAAGAGCTCACACTATCTCTTCTATCCGCTATGGCTTTACGATGCACAATGATCCCGTGAAGGGAAAAGACCAGCTAATAGATCTGGTTGAAAATAAAATCACTAGATGGCAGCAATAGTATTAATACCTTTTGTCGCACGCCACTCTCTCCTTCTTTAACTATCTGCTACCATTACTTGACTTGGCACTTGGTAAGCCTAGCCCCATGATTTTCCTGCTACCCCACTTGACTTGGCTTAGCGAGAGTGAGTGGACATCTATTTGCGGAATCGTGTTGGGAATGGGTCGGTGGGGTATATTGTGGTTACATATAATACCAAATGCCTTTTCCTTGAATATATTTTGAAAACATAAATAAATACAAGACTTAATACTGACGGTGTTAAGTAACAAGAATATACATAAGAACATTCAAAGTATGGTGAATGATGAAATATATATATATATATAATATATATTACGAAAATGTAGTAAAAATAAGCCCATTCACATAAAATAGACATAAATGTAAAATATTCTTTGCACTAAGTAATAATTCCTTCCTGACTATTTGACTTCCTGAGCAACACTGGTAGAATGGGCCTGACTCACCAATATAACTTGGCACCCAAAAGTCATCCCATTTAACTACACACTCACTTGATTGTGTTAGTCGGAGTTATAACTATTGCCGTTTAGGCTACATTAACCGTGATACAAAAGATCACCTACCCTTCTTTAGCATAAAAGCCCTAAAACACTGAACACATACATCTAAATGAAAATACAGAACTGTTTGTCTCACCCAAATGTCTGGTGTGTTATGGAACAGCTCCTTCTCCAGTTATGTTGAAATGAACATGCACACGGACCTTGGCACATTCCTGCATATCAGCCATGAAGAATAAACGCGTCGTTCCTGCTTAATTCCGCGTATGCCCAGTGTATGCCTGAATTAGCATACATCTCGAAGAAATGGTGGTGAATGCCGACGTTGCTTCTCTACGGAGAAAAGTTGCTCACTTACTTGCCCCCTTTGAACAAACAAGAGCCTGAAGTATGACCCTGTTGACTTCGATGCGTGCTGACGTCACTGTTGGTGAACCGCTTGGCTCGATGAAGAAGAGCTTGCCGAGTAATGTTAGTAGAATTGAAAATTGCTAAGCCTATCGGCTCATTACAGACGACCATATAGGAAAGTATGTAAGATACTAATGCGGAGCGCCTCGGCTCGATGAAGACCAAACCATAGTATGTAAGGCTCATACAATACGCTTGGTCGAAGCTGACTATACTTTGGCTGACGAAGACAACTGATGGCAGCGCCTACGGAGCTCGACTACTCGACGAAGACTGAAGGCAGCGTGATTCCGCGCTGAAGTGAACTACGAAGACTGAAGGCAGCGCGCTTCCGCGCTGAAGTAACCTAGCGACTGTTTTTTTTTTTTTTTTTTTTTTTCATTTTTCATTTTTAATTTTGGACTGGCCCCGCCTCCGCCAGCCCAGGTGACGATCATCCGAAAGGGATATACATCGCCTCCCCTACCATGCACTACGTCTACTCTACGAGGATGGAAGGGAAAGTCGGGTGCTGTTATGTCAGGTACCGCCGAAGCAAACCTGATGTTAGTGGGTAACTCTAAAAAGGCACCTGCATACAAGAGAGTTTCCAGGCAGAGTGGGGTTAGGTACAGGTCTTGGCACTAGGCCCAGGCCTGGAACCTAAGTGTTAGTAGAGGGTTATCATGCTGAAGGCAGGAATTGGGAAAGGTGTCGTGCTAAGAAAAATTGAGGTGTACGTACCTGAGTCGTGGCTGCAGCCGGAGAGGGAGCTGCTTGGAACTGGCTCAGCATGCGCTGCCTGTCCTGGAACATATGTACAATAGATGTTGATTAGTGTTATGTACAGGATGAATATATGTTTTTATTTATTTATTATTTTTTTATATATATTTTTATTTAAATTGAATGGGGGAGGGGAGAAGAAGAGGAGTTGCAGAGTTGGGTCTTTGTCATATTCGTGGTCCTACTGCGTGGCTGAGTGTCAACATAAGTGGGGTTGCCCTATGACCCCTGTCCGTCCCGGCAGGGGAGATCATCCATCCAGGGACTTGAGGGCTGTCAGGGTGGAACTAGTGCACTGAGGTGTCGGGCAATGTCTGTCGCTGTAATTGCGGCGTGTTTGCTTACCGGTATAGTTCTGTCGAAGAGCGATAAAGGCCTCTTATGCTTATTAGCATCTATGGTGTACTGTCCCAGTAGCCGAATTAGTGGATTATGGTTGGTTTTGGCGGCTTCGTACATATTGCAGGCTAGCTGCTTAATAAATTCCTCCACTGTGTGCATTTTTAATTCTCTATGTATCACGTCCAGTGCTGCCGTTCGTGGGACCTTAGTTACGATTCGCAGGACTTTATGTTGCAGTGACTAGCGACTGGTCTGGCAGCCGGTCTTTTATACTGAGTGCGTGGCGTAGCGGGGAGCGAGAGGGGTTGCGCTTACCAACCTGACGGCTGTACACCTCTCTAAGGGAAGGCCAGTCGATATCTCGAAGTGACGACCTTCCATGACGTCACAGACTCCCGGGGGCAATTTAAAATAAAAGGCTTCAGACTTTTATTTTCCATTAATAATCATACTTAAACTATATCTTTTGGCTTGTAGACCTTTCCAGCACACCCCCAGACGTTTAAGTTTACAATAAACACACTAAAATATACCTTACTTCCTAACACATACATACAATATACCTTGAAGTTATGGTTTGAGTTGGCTTACATGTACCCTTACTTCCTTGTTTGTGTGCACATTCTTTACTATAACAGATACATTAGACAAGAATTTCTGCCCCTTATAAGGTCCTACATACCTTGGAGCAAGTTTCGCTGAGTATTTGTCCGCAGCTTTACTCTTTGGATAATTTCTCACGTGAACAATATCTCCTATATTAAATTTATGAGGTTGTCTCCCTTTATCATAGTTACGACGTGTCTTCAGCTGAGAACGTATTAAATTTCGCCTCACTCGGTTCCATACATCTCGAACATGTGCTTTCTCTACCTGCTATGGAATTATATCGCGGACATTCCACATGTTCACTAGCGGAGAATTTGGTGGAAAGGAAAACTTCAAATTAAATGGACATTGCCCATGAGATTCATGCTTGGCACTATTTAACACGAATGCTAGCCAATATAATGTTTCGTCCCACTTGGTATGATCCTGGAAATGATATACTATTAAGGCGTTTTTCAAATTTCTATTCACCCGATCACTTAATGAGGGTCTAGGATCATACGGAATAGTTGAAATGTGCTTGACTCCCGAACTAAAACAAAATGTTTTAAATAAATTGGACTGAAAATACGACGCATTGTCACTAACAACTATCTCGGGTACCCCAAAACAAGAAATAACAGTCTTCAGACCTTGACCCGCGCTAGCTGCGTTGGCGTCCCGTGTGGGCAACAACCACACATACAGAGGTATTTTTTAGAGGTGCCGCATGACCTTGTCACTCGCGCATATCCCAGCATCACGCAAAGCGACGGTGGGGGTAAGTTTCCACCAGCAGCCAGCTGACTAGTGGGCTGCAAGTCGAAGAGATACTAACCAGACACCACTTTTATCTTGCAATAGACAAGTGGACTCCACCATGAACTACTGCGCAACATTACGACACACGCCACCTCTAAAAAATACCTCTGTACTTTGTAAAGGCGTCAACTACCACCAGCACAAACCTATTTCCCTGTTTACTCCTGGGTAGCGCCCCAATGTAGTCCACAAATAATTTTTGCATTGGTCTCTCTGCAATCGTGGAAGTCAAAAATCCCAAGTGGATGCTCTGTGCAGGTTTCGACATTTTGCACAGATGACACGCCTTACCCTGTAAACGAATCTCGTCGTCCATTCCCTTCCATATAAACTGGTCCCTTATTTTATTCCTGGTTTTAAATATGTCTAAATGTCCTCCACATTGACTATTGTGAAAATATTGAAACAATAGTTTCTTCAATTGCTCGGGTACCATAATTTTATTTTCCTCTGTTCTATCTTTACAACAAAGAACCCCTCTTGATAAGAGATACGGTTGACACTCTTTACCTTGCCGCAACGTTGATATTATGGAAGCTAGGTTCTCATTTTACATCTGATGGTCTTTGAGATCTTCATAAGCAAAAGGAAAATTGCCTAAAACTGTCAATACTGGAGCATGAGATGTATTCGAGTCAACTTGCTCGTTCTTTTCCTCTCCGTACATTCGAGAAAGGGCATCTGCTACACAATTAAATCTGCCCCTTATATGGTGAACCTTAACCCTTTCATGCCTGAATTATTTTGCTACATATGCCGTTCTTCCTCTAACTCGAAACCGGTTTAGATTAGGAGGTCTGGGAGACCTTCAGCCTGCTGACTTGGATAGTCATGATCGTTAAGGCAACACGTAGTGCACTGGCCATGCACTCAAAGCCTGAGGTCATGAGTTCGAGTCTCGGCAACCGCAGTCAAATGTGCCTGTGGTAAAGGACGGGGAGGTCCCACGTAAAACAATCAGTGTGATGGCACGCGTGGATGATGACGGGGTATCATTTGACTGCGGTTGCATGGATTTTGCTTCTTTTCTTTAAAAAAAACACTACAATATAAATTGTAAAAAAAATATTTTTTCCAATACAAACCGTCTCAAATATGTATTTTTAATTGGTGACAGACAGTATAACAAGAATATAGGAGAAAAAAGTTAAAACTAGCACAAATAGGAAAAAAAAGCCTATGTATCTTATAAGACACACCAGGCAATAAAGGGTTAAACTTGAATGCAGAAATTCGCAGAGCCCATCTAACAATTCGATCACTTTTCCTGGGTCTGGCCAAAACCCAAGAAAGAGCCTGGTTGTCAGTCTCTAGTAGGAATTCAACATGTTCTAGGTAAAACCTAATTTTTTCTATCCCGTACAACACAGCTAAAGCTTCCAATTCGTACATGGAATATTTTCTTTCCTGTTCATAAAGGATACGAGACGCGTAGGAAACAACAGTCTACCTTCAGGGTGTTCCTGAAGTAAAACGGCAGCAACCGCAGAACACAAGCTTCGGTTTGCAAAATGAATGGCAAAGAGAAATCAGGTACTGCCAACACTGGAGGAGAAATTAAAGCTTCTTTAAGCCCAAGGAATGCCAGATTCTGTTCCTCATTCCATTTAAACTTTACCCCTTTCTTTCGTAAAATGTTTAAATGACATGCTTGCTCGGCATAATCAGGAATAAACTTCGCGAAATAGTTGACCATTCCGAGAAATCGCGATATCTGCTTAGCAGTTTTGGGCACTGGATACTCCCTGATCTTATTAGTCCTTTGAGGATCGATGGTTACATTGTTACCAGAAATAATATGACCTAAAAAAGTTAATTTTTGAGTAGCAAACTTAACTTTATTTGGATTAACTGTCAAACCCACCTTACGAAGTCGAGAAAATACTTCATGGAGATGTCTTACATGGTCATCAAAAGTTGTGGAATAAATGCACAAGTCATCTAAATAATGATACAAATAATTAAATTTTATGTCACCAAAAACTCTGTCTAATAATTGTGACAGGACTTGGGCACCCACTGCTAAACCAAACGGTAAACGATTGAATTCCTACAGATTATAATCAGTGGTGAAGGCCGTTAACCTTTTCGATTGTTCTTCCAACGGAATTTGATAATACGCCTGATTTAAATCGATGCTCGTAAAATATTTTGCCTAAGCGAACCAGTGGTAATTTAGATGGACATGTGGTAGAGGAACTTGATCAATTTTAATTTTGCTATTTAACACTCTATAATCTACTACCATTCTAGCATCATCATCAGCCTTGGGGACAAGGAAAACCGGACTTGATTAATTCGAATTCGACTTCCTAATGATTCCTTGCTCTAGCATAGTATTTACCTTTTCCCTCAATATATGTAGTCTCTCAGGTAGTAAGCGATATGGAGGTAGTCGAACCGGTTGCTTATCATGCAACTCTATCTTATATGTTACTAAGTTCGTGCGACCTAGTTGGTTCGTGAGTACATCTGAAAACTCAAGTAATAAATTCTGTATCACTTGTTTTTGTTCGTGGTCTAAATGGTCTAAACTGAATTCAGAAAGAGGTTGTTGTTCCATAGTATTATCTACACTAGCACATGACGTCATCTCAGGAATATTGCTCAAAGCCTTAAATGGTATTTTTACTGAAGGACAAAATTTGAAATATAAGTTTCTACTTGAACTATCCAATATCAAACCAGTATGAGCAATGAAGTTATTTCCCAAGATAATCGGTACAGGTAATTCCTGAACCACGTAAAATTGCATTTTCCAGCGAAACTTTGCTATACTCAGAGATAATAATACTTCCCCCAAAACTTGAATTGGTTCTAAATTTGCTGAAATGATCTTCACAGTACTTGTGTTTAAATTACGACGCAACTTACTAAACCATCTGTGATCAACTAAGGAAACCGCGCTACCTGTGTCGATCAATCCTAAAACCGGAATTTTATCTACTTCAACACTAACATACGGCATCGGAAAACCTACTATGGCTTGAGTATTTTTCTCCACAGGGATACTATCCGCATAGACTGGCATAACCGAATGTCAGCTATTTTTCTTTTTGGTTGAGAACCTTGAATTGGAATACGTACATCCTTTGTTTTCCGGGCAATTGTATTTGACATGACCTGCCTGTTTACAGGTCCAACACACCGTAATTCTTCCTGAACCCGATTTGACTTTTTCTTCTTTCCTTTCAGAACTGCTATGTGCCGTGGGCAAATGTCGGAATCTAATGACTAAGTCATCCAGTTGTTGATATGACTGTAGATTTTGACCTAAAGCTAATGCACGTATTTCCGCATGTCGGGAATTGGAAATTATGTTCTGTACAATTTCTTGTTCTGTGTAATTTACACATAATGCCTTCACGATCAACTTTATGTTCTCCACAAATTCAGAAAAGTGTTCCGTTTCTCTCTGTCTGCGAAGGTAATGTAAATTAAGTAACTGATTATAATTCAATGGAGACAAAGAACTCTAATTATTTCTTTCTGAAATTGCAATATACTATACCCATTCGTAATTGATCTCAACAAAATATCGAGAACTGGGTTTTCTACATGCACATGGAAAAATTGCAAAATAATTTGATCACTCAACGAGTACGCTTTCGCTTGATACTGGCATCTAATTAAAGTAACAAGAAATTCCAAAATCTGTTCTGGAGTATTCGCTTGAATTGGCTTAATATCACCTAGAATTCTCTGGCATGGATGCGGTAATTTTAGTATAGTTAACTTGACTCCCGTTGCATTATCTTCCTTCCCCATTTGACTACCTAAGTTTTCCTGAATAAATGGCGTTACAACATTTGCTTCCATGGGATCACTAGTTTGTTCAGTGTATTTTAATTCTGAGAGTTTATCTCCTAACTTCAACCAAAATTCCGAAATATTCCTAGTTTGAGATTTCAACCTTTCTGTAGCTAACCTTTGCAAACGGTTTGTTCTATATTGCCAATACTTGACACGATCTTTAATCCTACGCAAATGTGACCGTGTACATCCTACCTTTACATATTCCTCTACTAGATCACCAAGTGATTGAGACGCACGCTCACACTACTGAAATTCTATGGTTTCATTACACGGTAAACTTGCACCAATGGTATGTGGATCCTGTGTTAACTGAACTCGCAGTAACTGTTGTAAATCAGTGACAGAATTCTTAATATCACACTCAACCTTAATGTTACACAACTCATTTTCAAGCTCACTTCTATTCAAAATTTCGGGTTGAAAAGGTAATTCCATGTTTATAAAATACACAACCTATAGTGTGGCAAACAATTCATAAATCAAAACATTAAATACATTCAAGGATGCATTAGTATACCTTTCAATTTGGTCGAAGTTATTCTCAACTGTAAAGTTATAAACCAGTAATTACAAAAATTACAAGTAACCAAGAGAATTAAATGTAACCATGAAATTACAAAGAACCACACTCTGCTACCACTACTGACACCACTGGATGTAACCACGCTCTGCTACCACTACTGTCGCACGCCACTCTCTCCTTCTTTAACTATCTGCTACCATTACTTGACTTGGCACTTGGTAAGCCTAGCCCCATGATTTTCCTGCTACCCCACTTGACTTGGCTTAGCGAGAGTGAGTGGACATCTATTTGCGGAATCGTGTTGGGAATGGATCGGTGGGGTATATTGTGGTTACATATAATACCAAATGCCTTTTCCTTGAATATATTTTGAAAACATAAATAAATACAAGACTTAATACTGACGGTGTTAAGTAACAAGAATATACATAAGAACATTCAAAGTATGGTGAATGATGAAATATATATATATATATATATATATATATATATATAATATATAAAATAGACATAAATGTAAAATATTCTTTGCACTAAGTAATAATTCCTTCCTGACTATTTGACTTCCTGAGCAACACTGGTAGAATGGGCCTGACTCACCAATATAACTTGGCACCCAAAAGTCATCCCATTTAACTACACACTCACTTGATTGTGTTAGTCGGAGTTATAACTATTGCCGTTTAGGCTACATTAACCGTGATACAAAAGATCACCTACCCTTCTTTAGCATAAAAGCCCTAAAACACTGAACACATACATCTAAATGAAAATAAAGAACTGTTTGTCTCAACCAAATGTCTGGTGTGTTATGGAACAGGTCCTTCTCCAATTATGTTGAAATAAACATGCACACGGACTGTGGCACATTCCTGCATATCAGCCATGAAGAATAAACGCGTCGTTCCTGCTTAATTCCGCGTATGCCCAGTGTATGCCTGAATTAGCATACATCTCGAAGAAATTGTGGTGAATGCCGACGTTGCTTCTCTACGGAGAAAAGTTGCTCACTTGCTTGCTCCCTTTGACAAACAAGAGCCTGAAGTATGACCCTGTTGACTTCGATGCGTGCTGACGTCACTGTTGGTGAACCGCTTGGCTCGATGAAGAAGAGCTTGCCGAGTAATGTTAGTAGAATTGAAAATTGCTAAGCCTATCGGCTCATTACAGACGACCATATAGGAAAGTATGTAAGATACTAATGCGGAGCGCCTCGGCTCGATGAAGACCAAACCATAGTATGTAAGGCTCATACAATACGCTTGGTCGAAGCTGACTATACTTTGGCTGACGAAGACAACTGATGGCAGCGCCTATGGAGCTCGACTACTCGACGAAGACTGAAGGCAGCGTGCTTCCGCGCTGAAGTGAACTACGAAGACTGAAGGCAGCGCGCTTCCGCGCTGAAGTAACCTAGCGACTGGTCTGGCAGCCGGTCTTTTATACTGAGTGCGGGGCGTAGCGGAGAGCGAGAGGGGTTGCGCTTACCAACCTGACGGCTGTACACCTCTCTAAGGGAAGGCCAGTCGATATCTCGAAGTGACGACCTTCCATGACGTCACACTTTGCCGGTTCCAATCTAGCTCGTCAGAGAGGAATTATCCGCAACGTTCCAGCCTTCAGGGACATAGCGCAGGCGCAGTTCGAGAGGAGGAACTCCTCAGCTGTTCATAAACTGCATTAGAAATCTGTTTCTCTCTCTGGCCGCTGTAGTGCTATGTTCTATGCACATTTACTATGGGAGTGGAGGAAGGAGATAAGTTTCCTCCGCTGCGCGGACACTCGTAAGGTATCACGTGATATAAACCGTGCTAAGTATAAACCAGTATGCCTTAATATAATAGCTTCGAATTCGAAATTTATTAAATATAGCTTGAATTTTAAGATTAATGTAGCACTTATGAATCCATAAAAATTTTGAGGAGGATGTTCCTCCCTTCCCTCCTCTGAGAAGCCGCCACTGAAAGGATACCAAATGAGCTTAGGATGATGATAGTTAAGAAGAGCTTAAAAAACAAGGCGTTAGAATGGCTTAGGTTGACACTAGCTGGTCACGAATCATCTAGTTCATTCAGAAATCTATTCCTATCAAGGTATTGGGGCCCAGCTAAGCAAAACCATTCTAGGGTAGAGCTAGCGACAGGTAGATATGATCTGACCAAAGGGTTATCGCTAGTCGATTATTTTATGAAAGTAGGCAACAAAGGAAGGCTATTAGACCCTAACCTGTCGGAAGCAGAGTTAATTATCAGCATAACAAGACATTTCCCAGACTGAGTGAGAACAGGGTTAATTGCTGTGAGGCCAGTAGATTTTGCAGACATGATAGAATTACTAACAGCCTTCGAAACACAAAATGGTCGGCCTAATGAGCATAGACATAGAAACGGTCACCCAAACTCACCTATCACTAAACAGGGGCGCGACTACGAACAACCAGAATGAGAGAGAAGATAGAAATACTAGGAGCACCCATGATAGGGGGAGAGGGGCACACCATTTCCCACAATCATGGCGAAAGGATGGAGAACACGAGACAGCAGTACCACGACAGAATACCAAAGGGTGAATCGAGATACCGAACACATAGATATGATCGGGGGAGACCAGGAGACCGTACCCATCAAGTGAATCACATACGATTCTGTAGGGAATACTTAAACAGCCAAAGGTCGTCATACAATAGGGGTTCACACCAAAGGGGCAGAAACCAATGGAACACCGACAACGTAAGACAACAGAATGAAAATGCGCTGACTAGGACCGATGCAGCACAGAATACAGAAACAACAATCACCTCTAACGCCCAGGAAAACTAAGTACAAGTCAACTTTGTGTCCCGGAAGTTGACCTGTGTGGCAGTAGGGGCAATATTGACCAACATTGTATAGGTACCTTGAGGAGACAGGCAAGTGAAAGGAAGGAAATAACCACTCCACCAATGATTAGGCTTAAGGTATGGGGTATCGAATTGCCAGCAATGATTGATACAGGAGCCAGCACATCAGTACGTGACGAACAGCTGTTCCAGGAATTAATAACGAAGAGAAATGCTGAATTCTTGCCTGTGTGTGGATTATATTGCAGCACAGCGATTGGCAAGAAAAAGGAACACGTTAAATACCAGGTAAGGCTGGTAATAGAAATTGGGAGCTGGAAGTTTGATTTTATTGCCCTAATAATACCTAGACTAACAGCTACCCTAATCATTGGCAGTGATTTGCTTAATCTTTGGAGGTCGGTGATCGATTATGACCTACATGAATTTATTATCAAGGAAGGAACCTCAGTGCACCGCGAAATTCCTGGAGGAGGAAACATGCCAGGAGGAACCAGACCAGACAGGGATCCATCTAGATGAGCACTTTTTTGTGGAGAACATCAATGTCCACGAGAATAGGTTGGTAGACCTAAGGATAAGTAAGGAGAAAACAGGTTGGACGAGCGAGGACGATACTAATGTTTGCAGTCATTGGATTTGCACAGAAGACGAATACGTTACCTCGAACAACTACCAACCTGAACCACTACCAACAGATGAAGAAGAATCGACGTCACAGCTAATCGACGAGAAGGTCTGGGGAGCACATGGCATCTCTGAAGAGGAAAGGAACCAACTTAGAAAGATACTAATTAAAAACAGGAAAGTTTTTAA
The DNA here is from genome assembly GCA_030765045.1 of Tenodera sinensis. Taxonomy (NCBI): domain Eukaryota; kingdom Metazoa; phylum Arthropoda; class Insecta; order Mantodea; family Mantidae; genus Tenodera; species Tenodera sinensis. The sequence goes on from JAUKNM010000131.1 coordinate 144,936, forward strand.
TAAAAAGCCAGGTACATGTAATAAGTATGTACATACTTTTAAAGTTAAAGATATCACCCCCTATTCACATAAATCCAGGCCCATCCCCAACTCCATCAGGGAGGAAGCCGACAGAGTGATCCAGAACATGTTGGCAGACGGAATAATAGAACTGTTGGACTCATGTTATGTGAATCCAGTGGTATGGGTCCACAAGAAAGAGGGAAAATTGATGGCCATCGACGCAAGGAAAATAAATGCACATACCTTGCCAGATCATTACAGGCCTGAGGGGGTAGACAAACTGATATCAAAATTGAAGGGAGGTCAACATTTTACTAGTCTTGACCTGACAGCATCATTCTGGCAAATTCCTCTTCATCCAGACATCAGGAAATATACCTGCTTCCTGCACAAAGGAAAGGTGCATCAGTTTTTAAAATGGGCCTTTGGATTATCAACCAGTAGCAGTGCACTACTGAGGGCTCTTGACAAAGTTTTCGGGGGTACTATCGAGGCTTTTGTAACACAATATGTTGACAATTTTTTAATATATAGCAAGGATCCCGAGTCACACTTACATCACATAGATTACGTAGTGTCCAAGTTTCAGGAAAGCAACATGACCCTGAACTTGGAGAAGTGCGAATTTTTTGTCAAAGAGGCAGAATTTCTAGGCCACATCATTACGCCTGACAGTATACAACCTAATGCAGAGAGAGTCAAGGCCATAGAGTGTATACCACCCCCACGTAACTTGAAACAGTTGAGAAGGTTTCTGGGCATTTTACAGTACCAGTCAAAATTTGTGATTAACTATGCTAAGGAATTAGTACCCCTTAGAGAACTGTTGAGAAAGGATACTAATTGGGAATGGAATGCCGAACACCAGGTAGCCTTTGAGAAAATCAAAGAACTTTTTAAACACAGTATTCTCCTGGAACGACCGGATCCAAATTCACCTTTTCTAATATACACCGATGCTAGTGCACACTCATATGGAGCAATATTGGCACAAGAAGATGCAGATGGCAACAAACATGTGATTGCCACAGCTTCTAGATTTCTAAACAAGATAGAAGCCAATGCCTGCACAACGGAATTAGAAATAGGTGCAATCCATTTTGCGTTACAAAAGTTCAGGCAATATATCTACCATTATAAAATAATTATATATACTGATCACGTAAGCCTGTCCTTCATCCAAAAATACAAGCTAACCAACTCCAAAATCTCGAGGTACATACACGAAATAACGTCGCATGACATAGAGGTCAGACATATCCCAGGCAAGGAGAACATCTTTAGTGACTTATTGTCAAGATTAAGATCAGAAAGTCACATACCTGAGACGATATATAATCCACACCATGAAATTAAAATTATGCAGATAAATAGTAAGGAAAGTAACGAAATCTTACAAGACTTCAAAAACATGGCAAAGCTACAGCAAGAAGACCCTGAATTGAAGAGGCTATTCGACAAGGCTCCAAACATAGTACCAAAATTGGAAGCCAAGATAGGGAAATTTAGGAACATCCTGTTTAAATTACATGGCTGTGACGTAAGGAAGTGGAAAATGATGGTACCAAATTCCTTACAGGACAGGGTTATTTTGGCATTCCATCACTCGATGCTTCACTCTGGTACTGAAAGAACAATGCTTGCAATTGAGGAAGTACTATACATCAAACATCGTGGCAAGAAAGTCAGGAAGTTAATTTCCTCATGCGACCTATGCCAGAAGGCCAAGCCAATCAATGTAAGATACAATGTCATTCCACAATCCATCTTGAGAAACGAGAAAAATGCATTGGTGTGCATCGATGAACATGGCGAGCTACCAAGGGGGAAAGATGGAAACAGATACATCTTCGTCATGTTTGATGTTTTCACAAAATTTACTAAGATATACCCCATCAGGAACATTAAAACTAGGACTTGCCTGAACAAAATCATTAAGGATTATATTCCAAGATATGGGAATATAAAAGAGATTCTTTCGGATAATGCAACAATACATAGGAGTAAACTGTTTCAGGACACCTTAAGAACATTAGGAATAAAATTATTCTATTCTTCAGCATATTATCCTCAAGGAAATCCGACAGAAAGGACGATGAGAAATATAAGTACATATTTCCGCCTACTTTGCCACAAGGACCATACTTCCTGGACAGAAAATTCGGGTACATAGAGGAGGTGATTAACCATTCGGTGAACCCCACGACCAAGTTTGCCCCAATCGAATTGATGACCAACACAAAACCCAAGAGATTGACAATTGACATTGACACTACGATGGCTGCTCAAAGGGAATTGACAGAGAAGGAAAAATGTCAATTGGCATTCAGAAGGTTACAGCAAAAGGCTGAAACAAGGTAAAAAGATTTATCAGGAAATGGTCCCCACAAATTGGAGAAAAGGTGCTCCTAAGAAGGCGCAAAGCATCCAAGGCATCTGAGAAAAGATCTGGAAAGATGGAACTACTATACACTGGACCGCTGGTCATAACAAAACAGTTGGGTGACCATACGTATGAGCTACAGAATACAAATGGCAAGTTGGTAGGAAGATATCATAAAAATAAATTAAAACCATACAAAGAAAGAACCAAATAGTCTTTGCCAACAAACATGCAAGGCAGGAATAGTAGAGATAATGAAAAATAATAATTTTTAATGGGTTTCTTATAGAAGATCATGTTCAGATTAGAAAATACAACAAGAAACAAAAATCAAGATAGTCATTGGCTATATTGACCACCAAGAGCATTGTCAACAAAGACAGATGAGGATACTGATTGTCATTAAAGAAGTAAATTATAGTGACGGAAAACAATGTGTTTTTGACATAAGGATGTCAGGGACAAAAATAAAAAGGAATCAATTGTGATGACAAAGATAAAATATTTTTGACACAAAGGTGTCGAGGGTGAATTGAGAAGAAAAATAATACAATTGCAGAATAATTATAAGTATATAAGTTTTCTCTTATAGAGATAAGAGATAAAGAGGTGACAATTAGTGAAGTAAGAAAAACCATAGTCAGAAAAGGAATGCCCATGAATTAAGATGGATATAGCCAATGCTAAGCTTGAAGAAATGTCGAACCAAACAAGAGTGAATAAGGACCCAATTACATAATGGTACTTACTATTAGTAACATCAGAGTTTAAGAATTGACTCAACGACCTGCCTATACATAATAAACTTACAAGACAAAGAAGGCAAAGAACTGAATAAAATATTGCCATAAATATGATCATAATCATTAGCTCAAGATTTGTATCCTGTTTTTCTCTCCTCATAACAAGGAACATAAGTCAAAAGCCACACAATAAACCATGATACACTTAAATTATATGTGTCAATGTCAAATGTATAATAACTGAATATGTGTTGTATAATAACTGAATATGTTTTATAATAACTGAATGTGTTTGTAGTAACTGAATATGTAAAATTTATAAAGACATGCTGTGTCATGCCAAAACAAAAGACAAACACATACAGCGAAAAAGCCTGTAAAGAAAGAAGTATTGTACAAAGTGATTGTATGAGAGGAATAGGGAGAAGTGTTGTATTGTGTTTTAAGATTGTAAATATAGGTGACAACTTGAAAAACAAAACAAGGGGCATGTGAGACAGAATATTAAAAGACCCCAAAAGAAAATCGTTTATGTGAATATTTGTTAAGAGTGTAATTTGTTTTTTGATGTTGGTATGAGATGGTTAAATGACGAAAACGTGTTACTAATGTTCACTGTTACGAACAATTAAGTTTGTTTAAAGACGTCATAAATATTTCCATATTTAATTTTAATATATATGTATAAATAAAAGAATTATATGTGTTCAATATTAAAAGCGAAATCAGGATAGCTAAATATTGCTTCCCTAACAATGAGGGAACTATTTGATGAACGCATACGCGGATGTATACGAGAAAGGTAGTATCACGTGAGGTGACACTGGACTTCTTGGACTAGTGTCTATATGCTCAAGATGATAAGACGTATTTTGGTAGCATGTGAACATTGTAGAACATTTACCAGACTTTCATCAAGCTTTTGTTCCACTTTTTGAAAAAGTAGAAAGACTTAAATAATCTAAAATGGTGCTAAGAGGATTTATTTAAATGTAAAATAGAGAAAAAGTGTTAATAAAATAATACATTGTGGTGAAGAAACATTGTGTGATTTTTCATTCCGTTACCACGCCCTGAGGGAAATAAGAGCCACATCGCTCAAACCTGAAACATCTCTTCAATAAAAACAGCACCAAAGTTATGTACTTTTTAAATCTTCTTTACATTAACTCAACATAAAAGATGTCTGTACTCAAATTTTATTGAAATTCAAGTACAGAGAAAGTTTTATAGCAGTAATACAACAGAAAAATTGGTTGATTAATAACACTAAAACAACATTATTTAATTTCCCAGAATATGTTTCAGAGGTAGTTTCCTTCATTATCAACCGGACATCGACTGTATTTGTTTGTAGGGGTTGGTCCTTCTGTAGACTGCTCTGGCGGTGATTCTAAGAACTTGTACAATGGATTGTTCTGTGGGATATTGAAATTGAAAACTCTGTCCTTGTTCTTCCGGGTGAAGATCTGTTCCCAAGTTGATAATTCTTGGTTTCCTGATATTTGTTTTAATAGTTGTGGATCCGGATTAATGTTGTGATTTTCTTTCCAAAAATGGTTGGCAACTGCTGATTTTTCTAGGTGTTTATGTTTTATATATCTGAAATGTTCCTTGACCCTTGTTTCCAAATCCCTCTGTTTTTTCTATTTAACTGTTGCAGTTATTGCATTCTATTTGCTAGACTGTTCCTCTCTAGTGCACCTTCGAGATTCTCTGCAGCTGCCTGCCAGGCTTCCAGAGGTCTTAGCAGACAACAAAACAGCGGTTGATAGAGCTTTTAAGTTTTTAGCGGAGTGCAATATCAATTTGAGGATTTAAAATTTTAGATATCTCTATATGCTTTTGGACATATTTATCTCCTTGTTTCATATCTGGCTATTGCCACTGTTTTTTATTTTTTGTGTAAATTTTTCTTGTTGCTGATATTTTTATTTTTGAGTGAAATTTATATCTGGCTATTGCCATGAATCTTTTAAGGGCGCTGATGACCTAGAAGTTGAGCGCCCTTAAACCCACAAAACCAACCATTCTATTTGGTAGATTCCACATTTTTTATTTGCCGGAATGCTATCTTTAGTGTTTGAGCTGAGTAAGTTTGTTATGCTGTGTCTGTTAATTGGAGCCAAATGAATGTTATGTTCTTAAAAATCTTTTTGAATTTGTCAAATATCTGTGGGTGATAAGTAGAGCCCGGATTTTTATGTAATTACATATTTTCAACCGTGCATAATATTTCAATGAGAAGTAAAAATGTTGGCGAATTACGTCATTTGGGACTCCTTTACAAATTCTTATTTTGCATATTTTGCACGTTTCTACATATTTTAACGATGTTGCACAAAACGTACATATTTTCTGGGTTTCGTTACAATTTTCTTATTTTTAAAAAATACTGTAGTCACATTATAAACTACTGTTTTCACAAGTTTTGCTGAAAGCAACAAAAATCAATTTGCAAAATGGGATGCAAGTTAAATTAACAATGCGATAATAACCACATCGCCTTGTTCTGATTGTTGTCCGTTTATATCAAAGCAGGTGCCGCTCGACAATGTTGACCTCCAGTGTCACGTTTCTCGCAGCACTTTGGGCATTTTCAAGGACTGGAGAAATTGATTGTTACCATTGTCGCGGTAGTCGGCATCTTGTAATATTATAAAAGCTGCGAGGAAACAAAGTGAGCCGCTAGACAACCATCAATATAGCGAGATGATAATACTACAGTTAGTTTCTTGCAAGTCTTAGTAAAATGGCACCAGTTGCGTCCTCGCTATCCGGCAATTGAATTGAATTAGATAGCACCTTTACAACCGATGGAAAAGTAATAGTTTCTTGAGCATGCGGTAAAAGAATTGGCTGTTCCATGAAATCTCAATTGGAACATATCAAAAGTACTCTTCACATACGCAACAAACACCTAGTCTTCTAGAAAGCAAGTTCTGTTGACACAAATGCAACAGGAACCGTCCGGAAATGATTTTTTAAAGACTGTGTAGTGCAATGGTTGCAGTTAATATTCCATGGCATAAACTTCAATTTCCTCAATTTTGTTCCTGTGCAGAAAAATATTGCAAGAAAGTTATTCCTGACGAATCTCTTCTGAGGAAAAAGTATCTTCATGTGTATTGTGGAGAAGCAGTTGCTCATATACGGAATAAAATTGGAGACTTCTTTATTTGGTTTGCCGTCGATGAAACTACAGATGACATGGGTCGGTACATAGCAAATTCAGTAGTAGGAAAACTAGATTCCGAAAGTCCAGCAAAACCATTTCTAATATGTTGCAAGGTGTTAGAACAAACAAATCATTCTACAATTGCAAGATTCATAAATGATGGGATGAAGATTCTGTGGCCAGAGGGTGTGTGTGAGGAAAAGGTTTTAATTGTGTATTCAGATGCCGCAGCATACATGATTAAAGCTGCTACTGCCCTTAAGGTTTTCTACCCAAATGTACCTGCTTGCCCCATGCATTGCAACGTGTTGCTGAAGTAGTAAGAGGTAATTTTCCCCGTGTGAATAAGTTGATATCTGCAACAAAAAAAGGTCTTCGTGAAAGCAGTTCACAGAATTCAGTGCTATAAAAATCATCTCCAACATGTGTATTGGCCTCCTGAGCCAGTACTTACAAGATGGGGTACGTGGGTAGAAGCTGTGAACTTCTGCTGTGAACATTTTAAGGCAGTCCAGTCAGTGGTGAACATGTTCTCTTCAGAAGTAGCTGTTTCAATACGTGAATCTCAGGACATCTTTAAAGATCCGAAAATAGCAAGCTTCTGTGCTTACATCAAAAGTAACTTCGGCACTTCGACACTTGCCTAGCACCATCAAGCAGTTGGTAACATCAGGTTCCCTTCTTCACGAATCTCTGGATTTAATGGAACGTGCATCATACAAGCTTAGTGTAGGAAGGAAGGCAGGTGAAAAATTCAAAGCTGAGCTAAATAGGAATCCAGGGTACTCTACGCTTGTGTCCGTGTCTAAAGTGCTAAATGGTGACAGTGCCGATTTACCAAAACATTTTTCTGCAAATCAGATTCCTATACTCAAATATGCTCCTGTTACTTCGTGTGATGTGGAGAGAAGCTTCTCTGCTTATAAGGACATTTTATCCAATAGAAGACAAACAATGCCCCCTGAAAATACGGAAAAGTATATGGTTATTCACTACACGTTGAAAGAAGCAAAAGACTCAAAATAAAAATGCCTGGTTGTTCATTCTATGTCAAGAGATAGAAAACAGAAAATGCATCCACATTATAAAAATTAATTATTTTGAATTGGATAGAAGAGAACCTCCCACCTTCAATCCTTAAAACTCATAGTAGTTTCCTAGAAAAGGTAACACAGATTAAATCCAAATTGAACATTCCTAACACCAGAGAAAATCTACTTATAAGAGAAAATCCATTGGAATTATTGCAACCTACCTTCAATTTGGAATTAATAGAGGAAATAAGTAAATCAGACACACCAAAAGAAATACAAAAACTTCTAGCTCTGGAAACAATCAATACTAGGTATCCCAAAGAAGAATGGCTGCACATATATACTGATGGATCCTCGAAGGAAAACCTTACTGGAGCTGGAGTTACATGTTCACATTTTTCCTTTTATCATTCTGTTGGCAGAGACACAACAAATTATGATGGAGAAATAGAGGCTATATACATTGCTCTCTGACAATTATTAAATCTTCCCTTAAATAAATTTAACAAGGCAGTAATTCTTTCAGATTCTAAAGCTGCAATTCAGGGAATATGTTCAAATACTACAAAGAAGTCAACAAAAATTAGAGAATGCTACAAAATGTTAACACAACTCCAAAAAGTTAATAAGACTGTTCATCTCCAATGGATTCCAGCACACTGTGGAGTCATGGGGAACGAAGCTGCAGACTCACTTGCAAAGAAAGGCACAACAATAAAACAAAATTCTAAATTCAATTTCTCATATTCCTCAATAAAACGCTTGATCATTAAAAATTTTTGTCATTCATACCTATAAGAAATAGAAACAAATGCCAAAGATAAAAAATGGATTACACTACTTTCCAATCCAGATATAATCCCCCAGAGACCAAGGAAAACAGCGGTTGCAGCCTTCCGACTATTGACAAATCATGACTGCTTGGCAAGTCATCTCTACAGAATAGGTATCTCAGCCTCACCAATATGTGTCTTGTGTAACGATCCAGCAGAAATGAATGAAGAACACTTGAAGACCTGTGAAGCATTAAGATCAGAAGAAACTACAGTTCAAAAGTATTGGAAAGCACGAACGCTAATGGCTTCATTGCCAGATGCAAGGCACTAGAAAACAACAACATTATTTTGAATTGATTGTTTCACTCATTGATAAATTGGTTCAGTATTTCAACATTGATTTACCGTCTAAAATTTAAGTAAAATAATGATGCGAAATGAATAAGTTTAATAAACATAATAGAAAACACATATTTTTTATTTTGTGATTACCTACTTGAAAATAAATTTTAGGTGAATTCTGCATAAAACAAAATGTTTTCCGTATAATTAATTCTATATTTATTAAATTTTAACTCATTGTAATTAATTTATGTACTCACAGACCCATCAAATCACAATTCTGGGTAATTTGCAGTCTGCATTTAGATTTGAGGTGGCAATCTTAGCATTTAGATTATTACATAATTTTACATATTTTGTTGATATTACATATTTCATTACATACTTTGATGTTTTTGTTACATAAATATGTACATATTTCGCACCTTGATATTACATAAAAATTCGGGCTCTAGTGATAAGTGAATTTTTTAAATGACATCTCCTTTTTTGGTTTGCTGAGTATGGTTATTTCTTTCAATAATTTTTTCTTTTTTAGTACTTTATCAATGACTTTTGGAAGCCATTTATTTCTGCAATTCTAATGATCTTTTCTATATTCTGTTTGACATTCTTGTATTGAAAGTGGTATGTTCTCCGGTCTGTGAATTAAACTATTGAAAGCTGCATGTTTGTGCGGTCTTGAGTTGTGACTGTTGCATTTTATATAATTATCCATCTGTGTTAGTTTTCTGCAGATCGCAAAGTTTATTCGGTTTGCATTTTTTATGATTTTAAGTCTAAAAATGGAAGTTGTCCATCTATTTCTGTTTCTATGGTAAATTTTTTTTTTCCTTGCAAATTTAATAATTTTTTTGTGCATCTTCAATGTTTCTTTGATACTATTGCAAAAATATCATCTGTGTAGTGGGGCAGGTTTTGAAAATCCAAGGTAAGTTTTTGACGATTATTGTTTCCTATGAACTCGTGAACAGATCTGAAGTATTGGAGAAAGCAGATTACCCATTGCTAGTCCTGAGGTTTGTTGGTAATATTTAGATTTAAATCCAAAACCTGAAACATAGGATTTTACTGGAAATTGTCATGAATAATTGGTGGTTTCAATGTTATTTTAAAGGCGCATTTCCATTAATAATTAACTAAAGGGAACAAGGAAAAAGGAAATCTTCACTTCATAACTCTTTCTGCGTCCTCTTTTCCCCTTTATTTACATTATCTATACATATTGTGCTTGCGTTCCATTAACTGTCTTTCTTTCTGATTCGTAATTGCCAACCTCTTTTTCCACTATGGGGGATGTAGTGTATTTCTTCATGTCAAGTTGGCTGGTTTAGCAAGACAGTGCATTTCTAAGCCCATCTACAGCAAGATTACCAAATGTTTTTTGGTACGAGTTAACTAATAAAATACCAAATAGATGCTCTGTGTAGTCTAAAATATATGAAATTGACAGTGATGTGCAGGAATTTCTATATTGATATGCTTTTTCTGTACCCCTCAGAAGATACCACTTGAGCATTCTTCTAGAAAGCATAGAATTTAAGCTTTGTTGGTGAGAGAAAAAACCCTCCTTTGTTCTCACTTTATTAATACATCAGCAGCCTCCATAAAGGATTTGCATAGCACATTGCAAGGTATTTTTGATTAAAGGTTCATTGTAATTAATTAATTAACAGTTAATTATTCATTTATGTTTATTTATTAGATATATAAAACTGTTATTTACATATCCCTGGAACAGTTAGTGCTGACACAAAATCAATATTTCTCTTCTATGTAGCATAGCTTCTCATTTAGACTATGGATGTTGCTTGATGTTCTTGCTATTTTGGTATCATTCATGCTTCATACTGAGTTTCTGAAAGAGCAGAATACAGCTATTAAGAAATAAGTCCTGAGGTATATGGTTTAATAAAAAATATCACCCAAAAATACATGCATGATTCTTGAAAATCAGCTATGAAATATACAGAATGTTTGAAACCCATAGGTACAAACTTCTGGGCTGAGTATAGAATAGTAAAACAAAGCAACAAAGCAATGGTCTGGAAACCAACCATTTCCAAGATATAGCTTCTTCAGTACAGGTGCTCTCGAGTAATACTAACAGCATTAATACTGAAAGAAAAGAGCATTACAAGAAATGCTCTAAATGACCTCAGTTCAACATAAGACAGGCATCAGCCATTTTCTCATTGATGACTGTGTATGTTCAAATATTCTAAGCGTGACTAACGAGTTAAAAACCATTGGCAATATGGAAATTCCTGGAAATCAACATAAGCAACAAACCTGGAGTAGACTAAATATTTCAAATATCCCTCCCCCCTAAAAAAGAAACAAGTTCTGAGGATTCAAATCAGGGGACCTTACCAACAGATTGCAAAGTAAAATCTGTCTCTACTGTAGATAATTCATCCATGGAGAACAGTGTATCAAATGTGTGTTATGGGAATCTATAATGGCATCCTGAGTAAAGCCTGCTTCATCTGCATACTGCATACTGCCCAAATAGCTAATTATTCAAGGCAACTCAGGTTTCAGGTTTCAAAGTCAAAACTTGCACTCTCATAAGTGATATGTACACAACTATTGTTCATGCAAAATCTGCCAAAGAGATTGTGCACATGTTCTGCATCTGCAATCCCTCTGGTACTGTGCCCAGAGTTTCCTCCACTCTGCATAACATTCTTCCAACTCTAAAGTGGACTATTCTTGGTCTACCTATATTATGTATATTATATGCAAATGAACAATTTTTGCACCAGTGCTAAGGGGATCTCATGAATACATGACTGTCTGCTAAACTTCTGTCAGGATAAACTTTAAGGTAGAATAGCCTTGCCTTTCTAGCATTGCTGCTCGTACATCTGTACATGAAATGAATATTTGCCATCTCCTTGTTTGAAAACATATGAGGTGTTATGACAACTGCTTCAAATTCTGGTACCTGAAAGGAAAACCACAAACAAGGTTTGAAAATGGTTGCAAATGTGCAGTGTTGATGACCATAATAATATATCTTGGAAATAGTTGGTTTCCAGATGAATTTTTATTGGGACTTTTTCAGTGTTCTATACTCAGTTCTGGAATTAACTTCAGGTCTATGTACATTAATACACATGCTGTGGCAACAGGGGAATGGAGAAAATGCTTGGATTACCAATTAGTGATAACCTTCCTCTCTCTCTCTCTCTCTCACGTGAACACACACTCGTACCCACACGTGTGCACACACACACATGCCCATACCCATAGACATTTACAGTTCCAGATTTCTTGGGGCCTATGGAATAACTCCAATCAAAGATAATTCCTTACTCACACCAAGATTTGAGCTTAGTACTTCTGGACTAAGATGTCACTAACCATATTGACATTGAAGCAATACACCTCAAAAAACATTAAATATTTAGAGACCAAACTTAACTCATCTTAGATTTTATGTTGTTGAGTATTTCAAATAACTAAACCAGTTTCGCAAAAAGACCTCTCATCCTCAGTTGTTTTTACTATGGTCGCCATCATAATTAATGGACATTTCTTTCAGCAAACTTGTGGCTGTGGATAGTCAACTTTCATCATTTCTTGCCGATGTTTTCATGAGCTTTTTTGAAATAGATGACTAAAACATTCCTTTAATTTTTGAAACCTGGTATACTATGTGGATGACATTTTTGTTATTGCTCCTGATGATCACATGATGCTTTAAAACTTTTAAATTTATGAGATAAAGCCATTAAGTTCACATTGGAAATTGAAAATAGTGATTGTCTTCCATTCCTAGATTTAAAGATAATAAAACAACAAATTGAATTTTGGCACTTACTGAAAATCAAGTCATACTGATAATTGCATAAAAAAATAAAAGTTTTGATCCTTTTTCACGTAAATTTGCTGCTTTTATTAGTTTAATTAATAGGTTAATACAGAGAGACCCCAAAACATCCAAAGTGCTGGCATATGGAAACACGTTAATGGCCAGTGTCATTATTTTGCCCTGTACTTAGAAAGTATATTATGGCTCAGCATTTGTTTTCTACTGCACAGCATGTATTTATTTAAAATTCATATGTATTAACTCAATCAGCTTGCCAAGTGAAAGTGCAATTTGCAGAAAGATTTCCAGGTGATGTGCGATTTCTATCTCTGGGATAACTTAAAACATAAATGTATACAAGACAAAACCACACACCCTGGAAGAATTAAAACAAAATATCCACCAGGAAATTGCCAGGAAATTTCTCAACGTGCACTACGGTGTGTGATAGTTTCCTAAAGAGGTGCCAAAAATGTATGGACGACAGTGGTCAGTTGCTGCATCTCCTTTCATGAAGTTGGTAAGTAAAGCCTTTAAGGGGAGGCATTGGTGAAATTTGGACAAAAATGACGAAAAATGTGATTTTTCGTTTTTTACCTTAAAATTATGTCTGTACCTTGTACTTTCAGAATCTACCATGTTTACTCCTCATCACCATTTAAAAGGCCGTTATGTCATGATTTAAATGCCCATGTGCGGGTGGGCATGGCTGCTGAAATGCATTCATTACCCCATTGCAGCAAAATTGCGTATAATTTTGAAGTTTAAATTGGGCGGTCTGATTCAGTTCTGGTGGATGTAAGCAGAGACATCTTGTGGGATTTTCTGCAAACATTCATGCCGGTGAAACAAACGAATGTTTCCTGTTTTAACACGTGTGTACCACGTGGTTGTATTTCTCTGAATTTTATTCAAGATTACACAGCTTGAAGAAGAGAGAAGTCATCTTTATTGTGATATACATTTAGATAAGTAGAGTTTAGAATAAGAATAAGTATAATATAGAATAAGATAAGGCAGGGAATACTGAATAAGTGTCTTCTTGCTCTAAGTGAAAATCTAAATTCTTTATTTAGCTGTTTGTAAACACACAAGCAGCTAATACTCTTCTATTATAATTTATTGTAAAGTTGTAAAGATTGTGCATTAAGTGGACCAGATTTTTATTCAATTATTATTAACTGGTATAAAAATATTGTAAAGTGGGTAAGCAAAAGCAAACAAAGAAATCTCTTACACCAAGAAAAAATATAATGCCTAGATGGCAAACTGGCAAATCTCAGGGGGAAACAAGCATAACTAGATCTACAGTAGATCTTGAAGGAGCAGTTCAAGTAGTAAAGAGTTGCAGTGACTTCAGCTATCAGTGAATTTAACATGAGTTGTGTGGCTACTCTCTATGTAAAGGAAAGAGTCACAGCTAGTAATGTAAGTCCAGTAAGCAAAAGAATTAGTAATGTTAGGGATAAGGGAAGATTAAAGCAGGGTGCACTGAGTACATTAAATACATTCAAATCAGCAAAAAAACAGTTAATAGTAGCAAAACTTAAAGAAGAAGAAGCCAAACAGTTAGCTAAAGGACCTTCATATGGTCCAGGGGAATTCTAAAGCAGTAAATGTATGTTGTCATACACTTAAAACTTTAAAGTCATTTTTCTCTGCTTTCTATTTTTTCACATTTTTCAATCTTCAAAATGCATCTTCTAATACAGTTCTTAATAGATTTCTTTTAAATTTTGCACACATGTTCTTAGATAGTTGCTTAATAAAACTTGGTATTTTAAATGCTGTAGATGGAGTAGTTTAATTGTTATTGAATTTTTATTTTGAAAATTATTAATAATTTGAAAAAAAATGGACATTGAGGTATTCAATATTTTTTTTCTCCAGAACTGTTTGACATAGCCAAATAAAAATACCAGGTTTTGTAGACATAATCTAGGGAAACATATGGCCAGAGTTTAGTTTACTTAGAACAAATAATAGTTTATAAGAAGCGTTTGCTATACTACCCTAAAATTGCAGCAAAAAAACCAATAAAAATTCTTTTATGCAAAAACTATCTTGCATAGAAAAGTGAAACTTGCTAAACCTTCTAGTTATGCTTTGGCACACATATATACAAATTTTCACATCATTGTGACAAAAATTGTGGATTTTTGTCATTTTCACAGATGCCTCCCCTTAAAAGCAGTTTTAAACATGCTGTATGGTTTCAGCCATGCTGTTTTATGACAGTGGTAGTCGACGACAAGGGCACGTACAGGCAAAACACTGCACAGCCGGTTTGGAGTCTTTTGGATCAACCATTAAATATACCCCTTAATAAGGAAGAATCTAACAGATAATATAAATGCGTTACCAATATTGCATTAATTAATAGTTTTGATGCAGATTTTATAATAAAAAGATACAGAAATTTAAGGATCAAAAGACTGTAAAAGAAATTTAAACCCTCAAGCAGATAAAAGATTATTGTAATTTTAAAAAATTTACTCACCATCCTTGTGCCAGCAAAAAACTTACACAAATTTTTAAAGAAAATAAAATAACTTTGGTTCCTCAAAATAAATATGATATAAAAAAATTGCTAGGTTTTTCTAAAAAGGATGAAATTTCAAACAATATAAAATCTGGAAGTTACCAATTTAGCTGTTTGGATTGTGACAGGATTTACATTGGTAAAATTAACCGTCATTTGGAGACCAAAATAAAAGAATGCTTTAGAAAAATTAAATATAAACAGATAAATGAGCTGTGGCAGATCATTTTTGATAATTCAATCATGAAATAAATCTACAAGTTAAACTACACTAGCCTGCAAATTTAAATTTTTTGTTTGTTGCCTACAGTAAATGTGTGATTCTGTATAATGTGAGTATACTGAATCCAAATTTTCAATCCGTTTGCTTCTATCATGTAAGGTTTTCTTGCAAAATCGTATATTTGTATTGTAGAACTAAGCAAATTTGGCCATAAACTTTCTCATTATACTTTTTTATTTTAAATGAAAACAATATATAATATACAGAACTTATTGACATTGTATGTATGGTTATCCATACATGTTACTAGAGTGTTTTTGTTCTATTGTATTTACTTTGCTTTGTTTTGCCTTATTTATTCTACTTTGGAATGCATTACATGCATTTTGTACCCGTTGCTTTTTAGTTGAGAAAGTCCTCCTGTTCCTTTTTATTTTATGTTTGTCTTCAGGTATTTCACGCTTAAATGTCCAACAATGGTCAGCAAGCTTACTTTGCTCCAGCGACCCTGGTGCCTCCTTTCGAACTCCTGAAAATCCTTGTGAAATCGTTCACCTTGCTCTTCACTAAAAAATTCTAGATTTTTGGGGAAATAAGCCAGATGAGAAAACAGGAAATGTATTTTCAGTCATATTACAACCAACTTCCATATATGATGCAAGCATGTTAGCCACAGTGTTTCAGTAATTGGTATGATTGTTGTTGCCAAGACATTTTAAAACAACTTGACAGAAAGATATCCATGCTGTTTCCTCCTTTTCATCCATAGTGTTTTTGAATGCTTCATCAGACATCAATTTTCTTATATCAGGACCATTAAATATACCTTATTTTAATTTTGCTTCAGAGAGAAGTGGGGATTTCTCACATATATTCTTGAAGCAGTCTCTTTCCTTATTTAAAGCCTTCACAAACTGTTTCATTAAGCCACGTTCTGTAGCAGACAATTCTGGTATATAGTAACTGGCACTCTTCATAATTTCCCTTTCTTCTACATCAGACTTGGATGAAAGCTGTTCAAGATTTTCTGGTCGCACAAGTACATTGGTACATCAGGCCCATGGGACACAGGTGAAATGGCTGACCGTATGACTGGATACACAATTTGCTTTTTATTTTTAGAATTGTACTCCTTCACATCACATGAACAGAAGTAGGAATCATTACTATGGTCCAAACCAAAAGATAACAATGATCTTCTGCCGCTGACCCAATGATGATCTTCGAAGCATGATCTACATACTTTGTGCAGTGCCTAAGCTTTACTTTGGTCTTCAAGTTTGATTCTAAAGTAGGCAAGATATGATATTTTCACAAAGTCTGTAATATTATGCCTCTGCTTAGGTAATGTTTATTTCCCACATATGTAACAGAAGTGGTCTGGATCACTTATACATGAGCGATGCGACATGGTGAATACTTTCATATTGAACTAATAGATTCACATTCTACTCCATAATAAAGCCTAAAACTGGTTTTACTTCCAGATGAAACACAGACTTAAGAAATGTAAGATGAACTAGACCAGATATGTATGTGCTCACAAAGAGTACATCTATCACCAAAAAGTGGCCAATATATATCTATCTCCCACAAATAAATGTATACTAATTGCAAGGTGGTACTTATCTCACTCTAAATACCTTATGTGTTCGCATCCCATATCAGATACAAAACATCTGGGGCCTTCAGATTTTACTATGAGCAACCTTAAAAGTATTTCAAATACATTGTTTTCAAATCCTGACATAATAAAATTACACACGTTAAACTATTGCAGTATATATAATGATGCAATAAGTTCCTGCAAACATAAGAAAATTACGCCATAAGGAAAAAAATTAAAAATTAAATTAAAAAAAAAAGGTACTTGATAGGAACTTTTTGGCTTTGAATTTGATTTCAGCATGCTAAAAATACCCACAAAACATTCAAACTTTGAAGGCAGGAATTTCATTGCAGGCTAGTGTTATTAAAATAATTAAATTGACCAATACACTTAATGATTTGGGAAAACATATTCATTTTGAAGAATTTGGACAACATAATCAATCTTGAAATACAGCCAACTGATTCTGTCAACAAATGTTTTGTTCTTAGTAGTTGGTAATACAATAAAAACTCACCTAACATCTGTGCGATGGTGACCATAGTAAACACAGAGTATGCAAGGGATTTTCTTGTGAAACTAGTTTAGTTATTCATAATATTTAATAACATAAAACATAACATATCTGAAGTTTAGTCTTTAAATATTTAATTAACCTGTTGAAGATTATACAAGATGAGTCAGAATAATACTGCTAATTTTAAGGCATGATTCAGGGGTTGTATTTGAATATTTTCTTATTGGGAATGTATGTTCGTAAATGTCTTGTTATCAAGGTAGAGGATATTAACTTTTTCAAACGCTGCGTTGGGTTCGATGAAATTCTGTCATACAGATCCTTGTTCCCCCTCCAGCATTCAAATATTACTTATGCTTTTGTTTCTTTGCATTCTAGAATATTCATTATATTTTTTAACATGTTTATATCACCATTAATCTGTAATCTGCATTTTGTTACGTAAATGTAAAGGGATTCTGTGGCATATTATATAACACTTTTATTTTGTAGTTCTGGTTAAGCCCAGGTACCAGCACATACTCAAATGGTCTGTTTACTGGAAGAACTTTCACTTTTATAGAATATTATAGAAAGGTTTCACTTTACTTACACAGAACTAGCAGAGATGCATTACATTTATGTTGCTGCTTGCAGAAATGCAAAAAGGGCATGAGATTCTAAAGTAAGAACAAATTAGAAACTAAAAACTTCACTTATCTTATTAATTTGGTGCTAACCCTGGGGTTTCAAGCTGTGTCCAGCTCATGAGATGTTTATCTTGAGCTTTACCCATGGACGCATTTGCCTCATCACAGCACCTTAAAAGCTGTGCATCAATGGTAGTGAGACACAGGAACTTTCCAAAACCAAGTGAGAGTCCAAAGAAATGAAACAACAATGCTTCTAGAAGAGATTCTTGAGCAGGTCCAGAATTCTCCATCCACAAGCACAAGAGTAACAGTGCTTGCTGTTGTCAGCCTTGGGTTACTAGAATTCTGCACGAACAGCAAATTTTTATTTAATTGGTTTCTTAATGTGTAACATATCTTCCAATAGCCCTTCTCCATTCTTCTCTGTTGTTACAGTGTTTATCTTCCAACTTCAATCTCTTCATTGCCTGTGTGACATTATTCTTCAAAATTACTGGCAGTCATCCTCTCTTCCAATTTTTTGATGGTACCCATTTCAATACATTTTTTGGTATCCTACCTTCAGGTATTCTTCTTGCATGTCCAGTGAGTGAGTGAGTAGGGCTTAAGGGTCCATCAACAGCTAGGTTATCAGGGCCCCAAGTCAAAAAGAAAAAAAAAACAGGGAAAAACTCACCACCACTTAACACTCAAAATTAAAGGTTAAAACAGGAAAGCTAAAACAGTTAAAATGTAAAACTGATCTAAAAAGGTGAGCTAAAAACAGTTAAAACGTCAAAACTGATCTAAAAAGGTAAGCAGGTAAAAATGTAAAATGTTAAAATAAAACCAAAGATAAAATACAAGTTAAACCTGCTTACCAAAGCGACAAACCGCAGAACTATATTAACAGCTACCGGGTCATCACCTAAGATGGACTTCAGAGTTGAACCCAGGCCAAAGAGTGTATCACTGACCATCAAGGACATGGACTACAGAAAGTTGAATGCCACGGGTGAAACATACAGGTGCTGGGTCACCACGCAAAAGGTGTCCATGCATGATGCATGTGTGACCTATTCTCAGGCGGGCTAAGATGGCTTCTGCCCACTTGGTTCGTATCCCTTAAAGATGTCATCCAAGGTTGCACAGTGTCCTTGATTGCCCACAATTGAGTGCCATCCAAAGCTTCCCATGATTGCTGCCAGACTGATAAGATAAGTACTGTTGTACATCTGTGTAAGGCAGACTGCGTGTAAAAGCCTCCAGCAAATAGCAGGCAGACTTAGCAGCCTCATCTGCCACCTCATTGCCAGGAATACCTACATGGCTTAGGGTCTAGGTAAAAACAAACTGGTATCTACACGAGAGCAACTGTGAAACGAGTGTCTGAATTTTCACAATTAGTGCTGATGTACTGAGAAGCTGTTGCAATGCCTGCAGTGCGCTTAGAGGGTCGCAGCAGACAATAAAACTTACAGAAATGGAACTGGAGATAAAAAGGAAGGAATAAAATATAGCAAACAGCTCAGTGGTAAAAACAGAACTGAAGTCTGGAAGACGGTACTTGTGAGTCTCACCATTATACACAAAACTACACCCTGTAGGACCATTCACCTGGTGCTACCATCGGTAGATACCGGAGTGTAATTCTGGTAACGTCCCAGGACCTCAGTGAAAAGCTGATGATACACCGATGAAGGGGTAGCTACCTTAGTGTGCGTCAAAAGCTCCAGGTCGAACTGGGTGCACTGTAATTGCCAAGGAAGACAGAGGCCAAGAGAATACCGTTTAACAGCAGGTATGCAGAGCGCGTGTATACTAAGCAGCTCACGAAACTGAATACCACTCGGGCGAGAGATCGTGCTATTCTGGTTTATAACTGTGAGCGAGTTCCGGGTGCAATACAGGGTTAAAAGACGGTTGACCGGAGTGAGTTGCCAACCAGGCCACATGAGAACAATAAAAACGAGCGCCGAATAGACAGTGGAGGTTTGCCAGTCAGCATACAGACACTCGACAAGACTAGTGCGGAAAGCCCCAGTAGCTAGATGGATACCAGAATGATGTATAGTATTTAAAAAACAAAGTTTAGAGGCGAACGCTGTGCCATAAATAAAACTACCGTAATCTAGTTTGCACCTGACAAATGAACGATACAGCCTCAACATGAAAGTGCGAACACCACCCCAAGATACTCCAGATAAAACTCGCAGCACTCAAAGTGAACGATCGCAGGAGGCACGAAGTTGACGAATATGATGGTCCCATGAGTTTGCTGTTGAGATGAAGGCCCAAGAACTTGATGTGCGAGAGGTGTGTCACGCAAACGAAGATCTGGAGGAGGATGTACACCGTGAAAGTCGATGAAAGTGGACACATTGTGTTTTCTTAGGGAAGAACTGAAAGCCAGTGCAAAGGGCCCAGTCGGCGATGGATGATATGGTCAGCTGCGTTCAATGTGCTCAAGACTATAAGATCGATTGTAGATCGCAAAGTCGTCAACATACCGTGACATCGGGATTCCCCTACGAATAACATTAGCAATGCCGTTAATGGCAACGGCGAAAAACGTTACACTCAGAATCCACCCCTGGGACACAACATTCTCCTGGATACTCTCTTGTGAGACCGTATTGCCAATGCGGACACAATGCAGGGCTAAAAAGTTAAAAAGAAAAATTGCTAAAATACCTCGCAAACCATGTCCATGAACAGTACGGAAGATATCATAGAGCCATGTGGTGTCATAAGCCTTCTCCAGATCAAAGAAGACACCCACAACTTGCTGCTTCAGGAGAAAGGCATTTTGGATGTAAGCTTCCATGCGTGTCAGATTGTCGACAATGGAGCGACAGCGACGAAAACCGCACTGAACATTGCTTAGCAGGTTATTCGTCTCTAACCACCACACTAAGCGAGTGTTAATCATCGGTTCCAAGGTCTCGCAGACGACACTCGTCAGGCAAATAGGGCGGTAGCTAGAGGGAAGTGTCCGGTCTTTACCGGGTCGAGGAATAGGGATGATAATACCCCTTCGCCAGGAAGACGGAAAAAACTGCTGAAGTCAGATGCGGTTATAGATGCTCAGCAGGAAGGAAAGGGTCGCAGGTGGAAGTTGCAGCAGCATTTGTCGGTGGATGTCATCAGGTCCAGGAGAAGAGTCGTGAGCGAAAGACAAAGAATGCGCCAGCTCCGCTTCAGTAAAAGTACAGTCACTGTTAAAATTTAGGATTATTCGCTCCGCGGATTCCTTAATAGGTAAAACTGCTCTACAGTGACTTTGGGTTTGGCTAGTAGAGGCGAAAGAATCGTCAAGGACGTCGGCGATATCCTGCTCACTGGTGTATATGGAGACCTGTACGACAAGACCGGGAATGATCTCCGGCGACACTTGCCGAGCAGCGTGCATATCCGCTGTGCAGAGCTGCAACGTGAAAGAGAGATGTAAGATTCCCAGGATATGCGTGTTGCATTGCGCACTACTAAGCGCGTCCTTCCACGATAACATTTAAAAGCAATGAAAATCGCCTCCTTAGAGTGTATACGGAAAACACGCAGAGCACGATTGCGTACTTTAATAGCCAAACGGCATTCCTCGGACAAACAAGGTACAGGAACGTGATGTGGTGTACATGGGCCTCGAGGAATGTTGGAATCCGCTGCGAGGATAGAACAAGTACTCCACCATTTCGTCAATGGTGGTAATACCAACGTCGGTGAGGTGAATGAGGGAACGGAATTTCCCCCAGTCAGCCTTGGAAATAATCCAGTGAGGATATTGTGTTAGCCAGATAGATGAATGTTAATGGGGTAATGATCACAGCCAAATAAATCAGAAAGTACTCCGATCGAGAGGAGGTAACAGTGACGGGCTACAGAAAGTAACGTCTAGGGTGGAATGGGTACCATAAGTAGATGATAAGAAGGTAGCGGCACCAATTTTTAATAAAAGTAATCCGGACATATAGCAAACGTCTGATACAAGGCACCCACGAACATCATCAGTGTCAGAGCCCCGTAAGGTGTTTTTTGCATTCTTTCGCCTAGAAAGAGGAGCGGCGGCGGAATCTGTGCCAAAAGAGCCCGAAGATAGTTCTGGTGTACGACACTAAGCGACGGCAAATAGATATTGCAGATAGACAAACACAGGCCCTGCAGCTGTACACGAACCTCTACAGTTTGCAGCGGAATGTTAAGCGGGATGCTGGTGGCAGAGATACTATGTGCCACCAGAATAGCAACACCACTGCTTGCTCGACGTTCAGCTGCAGTCATGTCGAAATGCCGAAAAACCATGAATGTGGAGAGCGTGATTAGGGTGCAAATGCGTTTCCTGTAGAAAGACAACTGATGGAGGGCGCTTAGTAACCAGATGCTGAATGTCCGGAACACGTGCCGGGAATCCATTAGCATTTCCACAGTAAAGAATGATTAGTGGATTATTTTTATCCTTTTCTTTTTCATCCTTACCTTGGCCGACTTGGGACCTGGTATGTTCAATTCGCCATCCTCTGTTGAATCTGAAGATCCCCGGCGGCTCGTTGAGCGGGAGCGGGACCTCTTTGAGGATGAACGACTACTGGCACGGTGTTTAGGTTGCGAACGATGAGCGGCGACAGGTAGAACTGTGTGGCCACTACCTGTGGATAGCTATGAGTGGGTGTCTGCACGGCGAAGATTTAGTTACCGGTGCAGATGTATCACGGGACGGTAGAGAGAGGCTCCGTGGTGATTCAGTCTGCGTTGCAGTATCAGCGATTGGAATGTGCTGAATGGCCACAGTGTGGGCAGGAGTGCGGCGGACTGCAGACGCGAAACCTATGGTGGTGGCAGGCTTCAGCTGCTCGAAACGGCGACACGCTTCCAAAAAAGTGAGCCGTTCTTTCACGCGCAACTCCTGTATAGCCTTCTCGTCCATAAATTTAGAACACTGACGCGAGCTTGATGGATGGCTCTCTCCACAGTTCGTTCACACAGAGGATCCCGTGTACATGCCGTGTCCTCCTGGACTGGTAAACCACAACGCTCACATATAGCAGGATATTAGACCAGGCCTTAGTATGACCGAACCGTTGGCACCTAAAACAACGCATGGGGCTCGGCACATACTGGCGTACGGCGGCACCTTCGTAGCCGCAAAAGATGTATTCGGACAATTTAGTACCTTTAAACGTTAAAAACACTGTACGCAAATATATTTCTCAAGCTTCCACGGCCATCGTTTAAAATATCTTGGCTATCCGGTTGTTGCCGCGTCAAATTGTAAAATACCGACGTTTCGACCATCTTGTCGTGGTCGTTATCACAGGCAAACTGCGCTGCTAGTTCAAGTTCAAGTTATTTATTAGAAAAATGTTGGCCTGATGCCGGTACAATGGGCCCGGCTTACAGGCTATATTTAACATTTTTTTACAGTTGGCTTTGTTTATATATACACTTTTTTCGGTGTCTACAAAAAACCCATACGGTGACAATCTGTAGGTCACCGAGAATAGTTTTCTTTTGCCTTTTTAAGTTCTATTTCGTCTTTATGTTATATATACATATATACATACTTACAAATTATTTAGACACATTCACGCACGCATTCACCCACGCACACTCTCACACACATACACACACATCTTCACTGGGCACACCAGAAATATGCGTCCCAGCGTACTGCACTATTTACACTTCGTATATACACTGTCCCACGGTAGCAGCTCCTGAATATTTTTCAAGGCGAGGGCCTCTGCCGGAACATGTATGTGGCCTAGGATCGAGGTTGCGTGGACGCGCATTAGTCGGCGAGCCGAGCCGCTTCTAGAACATTTTGATCCTATTAAGCTTGCGGTGCTTCGGCTCGCCTTTGCCAATGTTGGCGATGACGTCGTTTTCGTGGTTTCTAATGCGCGTCCATGCAGCCGTTGCTCGTTTTTCAATTGCCTCCGGGATGAACGGGATCCTGGTTTCAAGGTGTAGTGTTTAGGTACTGGTGAGGAGTGGAGCAGACAGGATTTTTCTGAGGGAGAGGTTTTGGAGGGTTTGGAGTTGTTTCAGGGCGGTTTTGGAGGCATTAGCCCAGGCCACACATGCATACAGGACCACCGAGAGAATAAATGACCTATATATCAGTTTTGACTTAGCAGCTTGCCAACTTATATACCGGCAGGCAGGTGAAAGGTGGGTGAATGGTGAGCCCTGATTGGCTGGGCAGGTTCTCTGCATTGCGGCAGTCCTTCTGCATTGCTACGTCACTGCCGCAGAATCATTTACTGTACGCAAAGCTAACTCCTTGCTATCCTGCTTTCGAGTAACACGGTAGCCAGACATAAACGCTGGTCGGAGACAATCTCCTCGTTCGACAGATTATCCAGACTGGAGGTGGACAACTCCCTTACATGAGTTGAGCGATTTGTGTGGGGCTACCCGAATTGGGTAGGATCCCAACAAGCTCGCTTTTAAGTTTCTGGGTCTGGTCTGCCGTGTTGATTTCAATCAACAGCGTAACGTCTCGAACTGGTCACGTTCTTAACCGGACCACATCTTTTTTTTTTTAAGGGAATTTAAGGGGACTTACCTTGGGTTTATTTCACCCAGGGCAATTATTGTCCTAAGGCTGCTACAGAGCAAATCGATCTCTTCAGCCGGGATGGGATTATCTTTACCACATATCCTGTCTACTTTGCGTTTTATATAAAAGGGGTCCTTTACGTTTCCCCGTCACATGCCAAAAAAAAAAAAAAAAAAAAAAAAAAGTCTAATGAAGAGGTTTTGCGCGGATGCATTTTGAATTGGACCCCCATCCGGAACCGTCGGCGTCAGCCTGCCAACCGGGAGTCAAAGAAAAGACACCAAATCTCCCCTCCATGACTGACCTCAAAGCGTGTCAGAGGGACTACCCTCCGATGTCCACTGCTTGTCCACATAGGCAAACCGTTCACCACGCACACGCCGGCTTCATGCCCCTACCACAGGAATAACCGCCTGTGGCTCCCCACTTTAGGCCATGCTGCCTCAATGGAGTCAGCATGGATTCAGGGGACTTGTGGTTAATTACACCGGGGTTCCGTCAGAGGTAACACGTCCGGCCAGTGATACTAACCCGACAGCACGCGGTCGTCGGGGGATTAACACAGGCCGGACCTCAGAGAGCTACGTGAGTATACATGGCGGTGTGGACGGACTCCGCACCTAAGGCTACACATGGGGGCAGTATGAAGGGCCCGCCCAACCTTCATGCCTGGGACCTCTGAAGAGCACATAAGTTGGGGGCCGCACTGAAACCGTGGGAGAGGACCACGGAGATAGGAAAAACCCCTGCTGGTGAGACAGGAGTTATAAACCTAAGACCTTACAAACTAATAATCAGAATAAACCTAGAAGAGGAAGAGGGTGATCAAGAGTAGCAGTCAAAGCAGCTACACGTGGCAACAGTTAAAGGATAGGAAAGGGGTGAAATGATGGTAAGCGACTCGGGACACTGGGTGCACCTAACCCACATCTACTGTAGTAGGCTCCTGGGGGGTCACATGTCCAGACTATTTCAATTGTTTAAATGTAATCTCATCTAAAATTGATTTTACTCCCATAAAATTCCCAAATGATGTTTCTTATTTTATCTCTTCTTGAGATTCTCACTGCTTGCCACCAGAAGTTCATTTCTGTTGCCAGTACTAATTTGTGTGGTGTATGCAAGTGGCTATATATCAGCACCCTTAGTTATACTTTTGTCCTGTATGTTCAGAAGTTTTACTGCGTCACTGATGTGTCTTTTTGGAACTATTGCAAATATATCATCCACATATCGCTGCCAGAGTTTGAACATCCACGGGAAACCTTTTGTGATCCTAAGTATAAAAGTATAAATTTCACAGTGGAAGTAGAAAAAGATAATAAATTACCATTTTTAGATCTAAAATTAATCAAAAACAAGGATAGAATAAATTTCGGTATTCACAGAAAACCAACGCAGACAGACAACTACATAAAAGCTAATAGTTACAATCCAAGAAGCCACAAACAAGCAATTTTCAATAGTTTAACACATAGATTGGTGAACATCCCTCTTTCAGCAGAAGAATATAAAACAGAATATTACAAAATAATTGAAATAGCACAAAAAAAAAAACGGCTTTCCCAAAGAATTAGTAGATAAAAAGGTAAAACAAGCAGAGAAGAAAAAATTATTAAAAGAAACTACAACCAGAGCGAGTAGAAAGAAAAAGTGTGATCACTCCACTGCTCTTCCATATGATTACACAAGAGCTACCTGGCGCCTCCGTCAGGTGGCAGCAAAGTCGTTAGTGTGGCTATTTACAGCGCGTTTCGCTGGATATTGCATTGGAGTAGTGTTGTGTATGGATGCTGTGTTTGTTACAGTGCGATGAATTGTTGTTAATTTTTATGAAACTGTGAATTTATAGAAATAATCGACATGCCTATGTGTTTAGTGCCTGGTTGTAGATCTGGATATAACAAATCTAAACGTAAACATTTCTTTACACCTCCAAAATATAAACTACTGTTTTCTAAATGGGAGAGGACCATACCAAGAAAGGACAAGTGCCTTTCATCTAATATTTACGTGTGTGATTCACATTTTTCAGAAGAACTTTTAATAAAGGTAGACAAGTTTCTAGTTAATGGAGGAAATGTAGAGATTACTTTTTTCTAATCTTCCTAAATACTTATCACACCCAATACATTCCCGTAAACTTGCTTCACAGAGACCATCAAAAAGGGTTGAAAGAGATACCAATTTAGAAGACAATGGGAATCATGCAGAAGGCTTTCAAAATACGACTATTAGTTTTCCCCTCGCAGGGGCTACCAATAGACATTTTAGTAATAAAGTAGGCCTACTTAAGAAAAGGTCAAATCAACAACACTGTAATATAATTAGACTAAAATGCCAAATGAAAGTATCCAATGCCAAGATTCAAGTACTTGAAAGGAAAGTAAAGTAAATGGAAGTAGTAGCAATATCGATGAATGTGATGGAACAAAATACCTAAGTAGAAAGAAAAAATTACATTTAAGAAAGTTAATCAAAGGTCAAAAATGTCTGGAAATGCAATATCTGAATTTTTAAAGGATAAGAATGAAAACGAACGATATGGAATTTTAATTTTTAACGAAGTAAAGATAAAAGAAGTTCGATTTGATTCTAATTCTTTGAAAGTGGATGGGTTTGTAGATTTGGGGGATTTAATCCCCGAAAAAAGTTAACTCTTCATTCACAGGAAATTATATTTTACTTCATTCCTTTAATGCCATTTTGCATTCTAGTGGTAACATTATTGTCTTGAATTTCTGCGAATGACTGTCAGAATGTGCATGCGTGAATTAGTTATTGTTAAACGACACTATTCTTCTCCTTTGCTACTTTTCCAGCTGAATCTCCTGCTAAACCCTAGTGTTTGTATTAGCATTGTACCGCACTAGCAGTTGCACTGCCATCTGTGTGGTGGAACACATGAACTACAGCAGTGATCACACTTCTCCTTCTAAACGCTCTGCTACAACTCTCACAGCAGCAAAAACAAAAATGATATTCAAAAAATTCACATATCATCCATGGGCCTTTGATAAATTTAAAAAGGTGTTCAAGGAATACAACATTGAGCTAGCAGAAGTAAACCATTACTCCATAAAAAACCTACTACTTTCAAACATCAAAGATGCTATTCCACCTAACAAAAAATCTGGCATATGCCAAATTGAATGCAGTGATTGTAATGAAATATACATAGGAAAAACCAAAAGAAATTTAGAAATTAGATCCAAGGAACACGTTAGAAACATTAAGAGTAAACAATTAGAAAAATCAGCGGTTGCATTTCACTTTTGGACAAAAAATCATGACATAAAGCTAGAACCGAAACTTCTTAAACACATAACCGGAAAACAAGAACTGTCCACATGGGAACAAATCTTTATTTTAAAAAATAGAAACCGAGTATTTAATTTTGACATTCCTCAGAGAGACA
Organism: Tenodera sinensis; assembly: GCA_030765045.1. NCBI lineage: Eukaryota > Metazoa > Arthropoda > Insecta > Mantodea > Mantidae > Tenodera > Tenodera sinensis. Next base: position 172,694 of record JAUKNM010000131.1, read on the forward strand.
TTTTCAGTAAGTTCATCGAACCGCCACCAGGAGAAACACCAGAAGAAGCATCACCATCTGCACCATCAAGCACCATGGAAACCCAGTTATTGTCCGGTTGATAATGGAGGAAAGTTACCTTCGAAACGCGTCCCGGAAAAATATGTTGTAAGTGTTGTTCAGTGTTATTAATTAACTCACCTTTTAAATTAAAAAAAACTTTTACACTTGTTCAGTTCTTGTTCTGTACTATTTAAATGCGTTTAAAACCTTTTAATGCTGCAGAAAATTTGATCATTAATGGTAATATATGCATATGTTCTTGCAGTAACACATACTGTAGATTCGTTAAATGGTTTGACATGGATTTAGTACCACACAAATCAAGGTTTACAGGAGAGTTTTGCAGTGCTATGCTCTATTGTTTAAAATTAAACATATGTGAATACTCTTATTTCAAAACTCTCCTGATGCCTTGTATTAAAATGTACAGCAACTTGTTTGCTAACTGGACGTGGTATTCCTAAAAAGTTAATGCCCCCTAGATCATCAAGTTGTTTATCGACATACATTACTGATAAGAAAATACCCAATTATAATCCCTAAATCATGCCTTAAAATTACTTGGTCAATCCTCTTGTACCTTCCAGTATCAAGGTTGTCTTACAATTATTTGGTGTTATTTTGACTCACCTGTATATTTTATTGATGAATGCAAAATTCTGGTAGATGCCCCCTCCCCCCCTTCCCCTTAATGCACTGTCTGATCATTTAAGATGCATAGTCATTACTTTTAAACAAGGATACACTATATTTTGATGCTCTTCACAATTTATACTTAATCCCCACTCATTTTTTCAAAATGGAATACATTCAAGTTGTTACCATTTAAGACAGCTTGTCTGACATATGCATCCTTTTCTATCCACTAACCACTTTCACTTTCAAAATAATAATTCAAGTGACATACTGTATGCAGTTAATTATAAAAATACAACAGAAAAGCAATTTCAGAAAGTGTGTAGTTCACAAACTGATTCACCTTATTCAGTGTCACTTCTGAGCAGAAGTGAGAATGAACAACAAAGAATTATGCAAAGGAGATGCGAATTAAAAAAAGAGCATAACTTTTGCTGAGCAGTAAGATCTGTGACTTTTATTACTTTCCATTTCTAAGCATAAAAGTGAAAGGATTTGCAGAACCTCCAGAAATTTGAGTAACACCTCAGATTTAACATTTTATACTGCATAAAATCTCACATCAGTGGCTGGACAGTGATGATGATAATGATGATTATATTTTTTTATTCATTCTCCTACTCTATATTAGACATAAGACTGTTTAATTTTGCCCAGAGTCCTCATTATCAGACTAGAATTACGTGCCATAAATCTATAACATGGGGCCATGCTAAGGATTTTTATGCCCCCAAAAAATCCATTGCTGTCTGCTGGGTTTGAACCTGCGATCTCAAGAACTAGAGGCTCTCATGTGACCCCATAGACTACAGAGGACGATGAGACAATGATGATGATTAAGTACAATTGTACTTTTAATGCAGCCGTTATTAAGGGAATTGTTACAAATAACATAAAAACAGTTCCATTTCTTTCCAAGGAAGTGTTGTTTTATATTGCCTATACTGCCTGTTTGATTTTAGGTATGTTTTACTGTTTGCCTTCTGAATAAACAATACATTAGCAATAGTTTGTTTTCAATTTTCAAAAATATTTTAAATACTGTCATTTTAGTTGTGGAACTGGAAAAATTAAAAAAAAACAAGGTTATTTTGTTGTTTAACACTGTCAACTGCCAGGATCACATCAGCGTCATTGGTGTACCAGAATTTCATCCCAAAGTTCTTTTACATGCCAGTAAATCTACCAACATGAAGCTGTCATTTTTAAGCACACTTAAAAATCGTCGGTCTGGGCCAGATCTGAACTCGTGACCTTGGGATCAGTAGACCAGCATCTAGCCCACTGGACCACCCAGAGTGACAGGACTAACTGGATTTTGATGTTTTCTTACCCTACATCAGAGTTGCTGACGAAAGGTGCTAGGAGACGGATGTGTTTTGCGAGCGCTCGCGAGAAGGCAAGAATGGGAATACAAATCAAAGTATATAGAGCGAGAATCAGGCTATTTACCGTGTACAGAATAAGTTCAGGAGCCAGAGATTCAAAAAAACGATCGCGATTATGGCGTGGTTTGTATGTATAATTTTGGTACTGTTAGTGATCGGCGGAGTTGAGTAAAACCCGGGGCCGGATTCGGAACAAAATATCATGAGCATGTTGAAAGGTATTGCAGAGGACATAACAAATATCAAAGGAATGGAAAAGAAAATCAACAAGAAGATGGATGGAAAATTTGAAGAGTTAAAAAAAGTGGGGAAGATTTGAAGATGAAGTAAGTAGGAAAATAGCAGAATGCAAGCAAAGAATTACATTCTTGGAAAAATCCGATGATAGAAGAAGGAGAATGAATATAATAATTTTTGGAGTTGAAGAATCAAGAGAAAAACATGTCTGGGACCAGATTGAGGAGATTTTGAAGGACAAATTGGGACTAAAAATAGAGGTTTGGGAGATAAGTGATACATTTAGAGTTGGAAGGAAAGGTCGAAATCCAAGACCAGTGATTGTCAGGTGTGCTACAATGAAAATAAAATGGGCAATTTTATCAAATACGAAAAAATTAAAAGGTACCAGAATATTCATTGAACAAGATTATGGGAAAAAAGACAGGGAAATCAGAAACAAGTTACTACAAGAAATGAAGAATGCTAGGGCCAAAGGAGATAAAGCTTTTGTTGGAGGACTAGATTTGTGGATAAATGGAAAGAAACAGGATATGCATCAGCGAAATTCTACTCGTGTGACAGAAGAACAAAGCCAAGCAGTATCCAGGGACAGTAGGGAGGAACCGTATAAGTCACCGAATTCAAGAGGAGCTACTGGAATAACGACTACGTCACCAAGTACGTCACAATATAAGAAAGATGGAGGGGAGCAGACGTCACTCAACATATCACCGAGCAAGAGGCTTCAACTGGATAAACAGCTGACTGAAGATGCCAGAAGAGATGTGCTTGCAGCGACAGCGGGTTTGGACGTGTGGAGAGAAACGGGTCTCAGCATTGTATCCAAGGACAGAGGAAGTATTATGCAAGTACGGGACCATGATGGGGAGGAAAAAAAGATGGAAAGGTTAACTAGGAGTAAGGCAAAAGTGCAACAATTCAGGTTTGAAAGAAAGGGATCTGTATAGGGAAAGGATTTGCGGGTTATATTCTCGAATATTGAAGGCTGGTGGGGCAAGGTAAAAAGTGGAGAAATTTATCAAATTCTAAATCTAGCGGATGTGATAGGTGTGGTGGAAACTTGGATGTTAAGAGATAATAATGTGGATTTGAGTGATTTTGACTTTTATGGGAAAAGTGGCACTAAACAGAAAGACAAAGGTAGAGGTTCAGGAGGTGTAGGTTTATTAGTGAAAAAGACCTTAAAAATTAAGGTGAAAATTTTGAATGAATTAGGGGAAAAATCAGTTTTGTGGTGTGTACTAAGTGGAGTATGGGAGAGGGAAAGTGTATATGTGGCAATAGTGTATAACCCACCAAATACCTCAGAATTTTATGATCCACAGTTATTTGTTAAGATGAGACAAAACATGGAAGAAATATTTAACAGGGGCATACATAAAGGATTTGTTATAATGGGTGACTTAAATGCAAGGGTGGGGGAAAATCAAGAGCAATTAATAGATTTTGAAGGGGAATTAAACGGTTTAAGAAAAGAGGTGGAGGAAAGAAGGAGCAAAGATAAATGTATTAATAACGAAGGTAAGAGACTAATAGAATTTTGTGAGGAGAATAATTTGATAATATGCAATGGGGTGAAAGGAAATGACAGGTTAGGAGAGTATACTTTTATGAATAAAAATGGTCAAAGTGTAATTGATTATATTCTATATTCAGCAGATCTAGATGAATACTGTGTAGACTTTGAGGTCCTAAATATAATTAGTTCTAGTAACCATTTTCCCTTAAGGGCAGTATTCAGAGGTATAGATAAAGAAAATTAATTATGCTCTGAGCAGAATGGAATAAAAATTCATAGATATAAATGGAAAGATGAGGAAGCAGAAGTATTTATGCAGGAGCTGGGAAACCAGTCAAATATGTTAAGGGTAGTTGGCATAGAGGAGATGCTGAGAGAAAATAAAATTGAGGAAACTGTAACAAAATTAGAGGAGTTAGTGAAACAGGCAGGAGCAAAAATGAGAATGATAGATAAACCAAATATCAGAAGAGGCTGGTATGATGAGGAGTGTAGCAAGGCAAAGCAGAGAGTTATAAGGGAGTTAAGGAAATGGAGACAAACAGGGGTACATACAAGAAAAAGAAAATTTTATAATTGAAAGATGGGATTCAGGCATCTCATGGAAGCTAAAAAGAAGGAATGGGAGGAAAATATGTGTAAAAAAATGAGGGAGGCAATAAAAGAGAATGATACAAAGGCAATTTGGTCCTTAGTGAAATGAACCTATAAGGTTAGAACTAGGAAAACAATATAAGTTCAGAAGTATGGTGCTGATACTTTGAAAGTCTGCTAGGAATAAAACAGGGGACACAAAGTATTCAAGAATTGGATAATACAAGTGACATCCAGCAATTAGACAGTAAGATAAGAATAGAAGAAGTAAGGGAGCAAGTAAAAAGACTAAAAAGGAACAAAGCAAGTGGTATAGATGTGATTCCAGGGAAATTTTGGAAGGCATGGAGTAGAAACGAGAATAGATTAAGTTTGCTAGTGAGAATTCTAAATAAAGTATTTGAAGAGAGTAAGGTTCCAAGTAGTGGAGAAAGGCAATGGTAGTACCAATATTTAAGAATAAAGGGGAGGTGGATAACCCTGTAAACTATAGAGGAATTAGTTTATCTGTGCTAGGTAAGATATATACTGGAGTTTTGGCAGAAAGAGTACAAAAGTGGGTAGAAGACGAGAGGAAGCTATCAGATTTCCAAACAGGATTTAGACAAGGCAGGAGAACATTGGAAAAAAAAATTTCTTGTTTAACGACGCTGTCAATTGCCAGGATCACATCTTCGTCGCCGGTGTGCCGGAATTTTGTCCCGCTGGAGTTCTTTTACATGCCAGTAAATCTACTGACATGGAGCTGTCGTTTTTAAGCACACTTAAAAACCATCGGCCTGGGCCGGGTTTGAACCCGCGACCTTGGGATCCGTAGGCCAGCGTCTAACCAACTGAGCCACCCAGACCAACGGAGAACAGTGGATAATATATTTGTGGTAAGCACATTGATAAGTAAATATTTAGCAGACAAAAGGGGAAGGGTATATATGTTATTTATTGATTTTGAAAAGGACTTTGATACAATAAATCGAGAAGCACTATGGTACAAATTGAGTAAAAAGGGAATGAGCAACAGATTTATTCAGGGTTTACAAAGTATATATATAGACAATGAGTTCTGTATAAAGATGGCAAATAATAAAGTAACAAAATGCATCCAAAATAATATAGGATTGAATTAGAATGGAAAATAGGCATATGCCAATAATTAATAACAGGGAAATAATTTAGTAGTAGGAGCTATATCCAAAGTGAGGATAGATAGAGCAATTGAAGCAATAGATAAATTTTGTAAGGAATGGAGCCTTAAAATTAATGTAAACAAAACTAAAATTATGGTATTTAAGAAAGGTAACAAGTTAAGAAAAGAGGAGAAATGGTACTGGCAAGGAAAGGAAATTGAGGTGATCAATACATTTGATTATCTAGGAGTAAGATTAAGCAGTAAGGGAGGGTGGAAAGAGCAGAAGAAAATGGCATTGGCTAAAGGTAAAATTGCATTAAAAGCTTGAAAGGTAGAACTGGAATTTAAATTCAATGCCACAACTGGGATTTGAACCACAGAACTTCCACTTACCGGGCGGATGCTCTACCACTGAGCTATTGTGACAAACTGCCAGAATGGCATTAAATTCTCAACCATTTAATGCCATTCTGGCAGTATGTCACAATAGCTCAGTGGTAGAGCATCTGCCTGGTAAGCGGAAGGTCTGTGGTTCAAATCCCAGTTGTGGCATTGAATTTTTAAGTTCCAGTTCTACCTTTCAAACTTTGCCCACACACGGCTTGTGTGTTTAAAAACACCAACAGTAAGTTTGTTGGCATAAATAAATAATAATTGCATTAAAAGCTATTAAAGCATGCCTAGATAAATTACCAGGAATGCAAATAAAACAGCTGGAGAGAATTTACACAGCCGTAGTAGAAGCAAAAATGCTGTATGGGGTGGAGATATGGGGTTTAGAGGAAGGGGGTGCAAATATGGATGTGATACATAGAAATTTTTGCAAGCAAGTTTTGGGTTTACCACGAGCTTCACCAAATGGAGTGGCACAAGCAGAATTGGGAAGACTGGGAACTAGAGGGATAATGGTCGAAAGGGTGTTAAAATATTGGGCGAGAGTTAGGAGTTTAGATGAGCAGAATATTCTATGTCAATGTTTGATAATACAGGAAAGACTAAATCAGAAAGATTCATGGCTAAACAAGATAAAGGAAATGATGCTAAAAATAGTGTTTGGTGACAGGTGGGAAAACAGGGAATTATTGCAAAGTGGATTTTGGAAAGAACTTAGGCTAAGAACGGGAGCTATTGAAAGGCAAGAAATGATAGGAAGTTTCAATTTGAAAAGCTCGCTGGAAGTTTATAGAGAGATGAAAGTGAGCTGGAACAGGGAAAAATATATAGACATTTGTGATAAAGCAGCAACAGAAGGCTTTGCATGGGCCAGAACAGGGGTGGTGAAACTGAAAGGGTTGCGAAGAGGGAGGGACCTAGAGAAATGCCCATTATGCCAACAAAGGGATAAAAAATGGCATTTACTTTTAGAATGTGAAGAAACTAGGTTGCTTAGGGGGAGGATAGGTAAAAAAGATTGGACAAGGCTACCAAATGAAATTCAAGCAATGAAGTTAATGAGTGTAAAAACTAGGGAAAATTTAATTGAAATTAGGAACCTTTTGGACAAAGTAAGAGCCAAATGGTTAAGGAAGATAAGTAAATATGACGAAAATGAAGATGTATTTTAGATAAGATGTAAATGGGGACCCATTAGCTCGACAACCTCAGTGTTTAAGCCTAATGGGTCCAAGGGCAATCAGCAACTAAATGTAATAACAAGTATGTAAATGTATATAATTTGTAAAGGAAATGGAAATAAAGATTACTATTACTATTACCCTACATCAAACCTCAAGTTGCAACCCTACCTGGATATTTTAGAATTGCTGTTCCTCTTGTGCATATCATTTATTAATGCTTTGGCAATCAAGTTATACACTAAATAGCAAAACTGTCTACAAGCCTAACAAGCTATTCATTATAAAATCTACAGCTACATCTCTGCAAATCAATTTATCAAGCAATTTCATATAAGACAGGTGCATTATAACAATGAGAATACTGTACACCAGTAGACTATTAACAAACTTCAAATGTTAAAAATTTGTGAGAAAAATTTTAAATGTTAAAAGTGTTAAAATAATCCATAGTTTTTCAAAAATTACATCAGTCATTACATTAGCAATGATTACTGTAGAGAAAGTTTAACTCTAATAAAACAATTATAACTTCAATTAAATGTAAAGAAATCTATACCTGAAAGAACAGAGGTGCTAGCCGACAAACTGTAGACCTCTGCTTTTGTTTTCCCTGCAAATCTGGTGGATATTCTTTATTGTCATATCCTCCATTTTTAGCTTGAGTGTTTATAACTTCAATTGCTTCATTCAGATTACCTTCTAAGAGTTCCTGCTCTCTAGTTACGCCAGTAAATTCTGAACAGCTTTCAATTACTTCTTTATGAGTTTTAATGCTTTCATGTAATTCTTGTTCTAAAAACCTCTCTTGAGCTTCATTTTCATTAATGACAGAGACTTCATGTTGATAAGACTGCCCATTTTCAGGTATTTTATGCTCATGACAGTGCTGTGAATTACATTTTTGGTCTAAGTTATAAATAGTTTGTACTACATTCGAAGATGATCCAGCTACATTGCTGGTATCTGTGAGTGGCGCTAATTGTCTGCTGATTTCTGGTGAATCATTAGGGTTTCTCTTATTTGTAACAACCCCTTTCTGACACAACTGTTGTTTCTCTGAGGCCATATGACTTCCTAATTTCTTAAATTTGTCTATTTCAATCATTTTATGGAACAAATTAAGATCTGAATGAGAAATCTTTTCACTGCACTGCCTATTGCTATTTTCTGAAGAACAAGACACATTGTCCTGCTCTTTATCATCAATTTCCTTCACAGTGCACACTGTTATTGAAGTTTCATCATATTTCACTGTTATTTCTGAACAATTTTGTCCATCTGGTAAATTATGTACAGTTTCCTGCTTGCTACATTTGTCTCTTTGACACCTTCTTTGAATAAGATTTGCATTACTTAATAGTAAATGCTGAAAAAGTAATGGGTTAAAAACATTAGCTATATCTAATTCTTCTGTAGCAGTTTCCATTATCACATCTGTTAAAGCATCCAAGTCTTCCACATCATTATCTTTGTTTAGACCTCTCTCTTTGTTATTGTTTTCTAAATTCTTTTCTCCTATCTCCAAATCTGATTTAGACTCATTACACTGCAGACACTGATTTTCAAACTGGGGCTCTGAAATTCTTTCACAATTGCATTGCATTTGCACATATGGTGTTTCATTATCCAAAACGTTGCTTAATTTAGGGAAGCTCATCTTATTAGACAAGTTGTCTAAATGTTTCAATTCACATTTATTTCCACTGTGTTGAAATTCACTTGTGGTAATTAACTGTGTGCAGGAGCAGTTCCTCTGTTGCAAGGTATGAGCAGCACTGCAAGACCCATCCTTTGGTGAGTTAGCTTTGGCTTCAGTACAGATTTGTGCACAATTCTTTGTACGTGTGCTGGATTTTTGTTTTTGATTACTCTTTTCGTAATATGGAATGTCAGGTTTTTCCTGCTCCCAGACAAGACTAGCTGGTGAAATATTTTCTGATGTAACAGTTAATAATCTTCTCTTTAGCCTTTTTGTAATTTCATCCAATTCTGACAGCTTCTGCCTATTAACACAAGATAAACATATGATACAATGATGAAGTAAATGCACATGTACACATATATGCATATCATATCCATAGAAAGCTTCGCTGTAGGACACAAAAAAAAAAAAAAAAAAAAAAAAAAAAAAAAAAAAAAAAAAAAAAAAAAAAAAACGAAAGGGAAAAAGGCTATAAAATATTACATAAACATATACAGTGAAACTTCATTTATACGTTTTCCAGGGGACCAAAGAAAAAAGAATGTGTGTGAAAAGTGCATTAATAAAGTTAGTAAATAAAAATTGGAAAATTTATACAGCATATGGGTTACAGTTAAGAAATGAACAACAAGAAATGATAATATGATTAATTATAACCGGCAATATGAAACAACACAAACACAAGAGAAATGCATCAAATAAAAAATTAATACAAAGAAAGTCACCTTACGGAGTAGTCCATTTATCTTGGCTAATTTTTTTGTTGGCTGCGGTCGCCATGGTGTGAACCGTGAATAATTCAGTCATTATTTTCTCAGAAACATTATGGCGCTTCACAAAATGTTTGTAGTTTCCACCCTGAATGTGGGTTTAATTGGTTGTAGAAACACCTAATATACACACACTTTCTTCAATGTCCACTGCCTTAGCTACAATTGTATTTAAGATAGATGGAGCAATCCCTAATGTGGTAGCAATTTCTGTGTGTTTCATGCTGCCACTTCCCTTCACTACATTCAAAATGCACAATTTTTCAGCAATCATGTGCTTCTTTTCCTTTCACCCATGTTCATAATGAGGTTAATTGCAACTAAAGCATAGAGTACAAACAAATGAAGCAAGTCCGGTTTGCCCAAAACTTTGCTTGAAAATAGCTTCACTTCTATACTGAGGAATATTTTCTTAGAAATATAGAGTGTGAGCCATAAGTTTCGGCTATGCATATTTCTTGAGATTTTAAAGAAGGAAATGCCAAACGTATAAACAGTGTATTTTGCACTCAGGAATGTAAGCTAAGATTGTATAGACATAAAAATCATTCAAACAAAAGTCATAACCACCAAATAATGGGCCGAAACATGCTATAGGATTTTGTCAGGACTGCTGAAAAAAGAAGTATACATGTAAAAAATGTATAAGTGTGAAACGTATAAAAGAAGTTTTACTATAACTGATTTTGCTCTATTTTGATGGCCAATTAATCAAACTGCTGGAATATTATCTTACATTTTGCTGCTGCACTCCAAAGTTTCAAAATACGAGGTCTGTACAGAAAGTAACCGACCTTGTGCCGGGAAAAAAAATTATGTACCTGAGTAGATGGGACTCTTAATCCCCTTCAAAGTAGGCCCCTTCTGAAAGCACACACTTAGTCCAGCGGTCCTTCCATTGCTGGAAGCAGTTCTGGAAAGCTTCTTTTGAGATGGTGCGCAGACGTTCCGTCGCGTTGTGCATTATCTCCTCACGGGTCTCAAAACAGGACCCTTTGAGCGTTGTCTTTATCTTTGGGAACAACCAGAAATCACATGGGGCCATGGCAGGTGAGTAGGGAGCTTGACGAACCTGCGGAATGCCGTGCGAGGTCACGAAATTCTGGATCAGGTGTGACGAATGAGCTGGAGCATTGTCGTGATGCAGCGGCCAGTTGCGTGTGGCCCACAGATCAGGTCTCTTGCGCCGAACTGCATCACGAAGATGACGAAGGACTTCTCGGTAGTACTCCTTATTGATGGTCTGCCCTTGTGGTGCGTACTCATGATGCATGCACAATGCCCCGATAGTCGATAAAAACAAGCAGCATCACCTTCACTTTGCTCCGAACCTGTCGTGCTTTTTTTGGTCTTGAGGAATGTGGGTACTTCCATTGAGATGACTGGGGCTTTGTTTCTGGGTCGTACCCGTACACCCAGCTCTCATCACCAGTGATCACAGTCTTCATGAACTCAGGATCGCTATTGGCGCATTCCAGCATGTCCTGTGCCGCTGCAAGGCGGAGTTGTTGCTGCTCCGGTGAAAGCAGCTTGGGCACAAATTTTGCTGCCACTCTTCGCATGCCCAAATCCTCAGTCAAAATGCTGTCTGCAGAACCAACGCTGATCCCAACCTCAGCAGCAAACTGTCGAACGTCGGTCCTCCATGATCAGTGTCCGCACTTGCTCGATAACAACAGCATTTCAGCTCGTTGATGGTCTTCCGGTTCGTGGGTCACTCTCCGCCGACATGCGGCCATCTTTGAACCGGTTATACCACATTTTAATTTGAGTTATTTTCATTGCATCATCACCGAAAGCCTGCTGGATCTGGCGAATGGTTTCTGATTGGGTATCCCCAAGTTTCTGGCAGAACTTGATGCAATACCCTTGCTCCATGCGTTCCGTCATCTTCCAGAAAATGTGAATGCGACGAGCACGTGTTACACAGAGCCAATCACTGGTAGCTACTGACGTGACCGGTGGTGCTGCGGGGATATAAATATTCACGCATGCGCAGGAAGCTTCCTTCTACGAGTATGTGCAGTTGCCATACCTACCTCATTCTTTGTTAGCAAGAAAAAAAATAAGGTCGGATACTATTTGTACAGCCGTCGTATATCATATCAAGCATGAAAGCATTTTATTAAACTTTAATTCATTTACTTGTACACACTAGAACGAAAAGGAATAAAGAAGGCAATTGCATAACTTAGGATTAATTGGTATATTATATATTAACCAGTATATATTAATGTGTTTGTGTCCCCTTTGTGATTTGTGTTTCATCAACAGAAATTTGGTGGTAAAGAGAAACCAGTAAACTAGTTCATAAGACCTGTCCCTCAGAATCTAACAATGATATCAATGACTAGAGATTGGTCAATTATGCAGATAAATTATAAATTCCACAGCTTTTCATACAGTTTCATTACCCAACTGAAAGGTTAGGGAAGGCAGTTAGGGCAGAAAGTTATTAACATAACAGCAAAATAAAATAGTCATGGAAACTAGTAATTGGCCCACCAGATGTCCAACAAAATAAGAATGAAATGGCAAATATTTTATATGTACAGCGATCTCTATTAAATCTGGGAATTAGTTGGATAATGCATGTAAACTTGCAGGGAATACTATCAAAAACTATTGAATTTAATCTGATGATTGAAGAAATAACAGGTAATAAACTGGAAATGAGCACTGGTCAGGACAAGAAACAATACATTTTTTAAACAAGGTAGAAGGTTATTTTCTAACCGATTATTATACCAGGAGTCAAGCAGACAGAGTCAGTTCCTGCATCTTGGAACTTACTAAGGTGAGGATGATTTAAAAGCATTATGCTCAGAGAGTAGTTTTGAAACATTCAATAAATATTATGCTAATTCACATAAAGTAACAAGAAATAAAAAAAAGGAATGTAAAGAATTTAAGAAAGATTTGAAACAAGAAAGAGAATGTGATCCTAACACTCAGTGCAATATCTTTTTTCAAAATTTTAATATGCAAGAACTGAACATTGCAATAAATAATCTAAAAAACAAAAAGTCTCCTGGACCAAATCACATACATCCAGAGTTCATTAAAAACCTTGGAAAAACAGCAAAACAACAACTACTGAAACTCTACAATCTATCCTGGAAAACCACTGTACCTGCTGAATGGCGAAAAGCAATAATTGTCCCACTCTTGAAGAAAGACAAAACAGCATCAGAAATAAAAAATTATAGACCAATAGCTCTTACTAGCATAATAGCAAAAGTGATGGAAAGAATGGTGTCAGGTTAAATTGGTTTCTAGAATCACAAAATTTAATATCCCCATGTCAAGCTGGATTCAGAGAGTTCCACTCTACAAATGAACAAGTCTTACTTCTCAGTCAAGAAATCAAAGACTCCTTCAATAGAAAAGAAAATAATTCATCAGTTTTTATTGATTTCCAAACTGCATATGATTCTATATGCAGAACAAAACTACTAAAGAAAGTAAAAAAAATAGGGATACAAGGTCCAATGTTTTCATGGCTATGTCATTTCCTAACACAATGCTTTATTGCAACCCGATATGGAAGAAATATATCTAAATACAAACAAGTACACCATGGCTTACCACAAGGCGCAGTGCTCAGCACAACACTTTTTAATATATTTATTAACGATCTGCCACAACAAATACAAGAATCAGGTGTGAAGTGTGCACTATATGCTGATGACTTAGTAATGTGGACTTCTAAACCAAAAAACAAAAGTACAGAACTAGAAAAAACCATGCAACAATCCTTAACCAACTTACAAAGGTGGACCAAAGAAAATTTAATGACTGTTAATACATCAAAATCAAACTACCAAATCTTTTCGCTAAAAATAAAACTAAATTTTGAGGGTCAACAATTACCAGAAACAAAGGAAGCAAAGTATTTAGGAGTTACATTTGATACCAAACTTACATGGACCAAACAAATAGAAAATGTAATACAAAGAGCAGAGAGGCACCTTTCACTATTAAAACGTCTAACAGGAATGAAGTGGGGATGTTCCAGAGCAACTCTTAACACAACATACAATGTATATATAAAGCCATTATTTACTTACTGCAGCAAAGTTCTTGTAACAGCAAACACAAAAAAAATTCAAATCTTTCAAAACCAAAGTCTGAGATTAATTACAGGTGCTATCAAAACCACACCAATAGCAGCTATGGAAATACTAACCAACCAATACCCCACTGAATATGAAATAGAAAATGCGGCTCTTATTCAACACGAAAAGTTGATCAGCCTCCCATTCAATACATGACACAAGAGAAATTTTACACATACACTCAGGAGAGCTTTCTTTCCAAAATTGAGGACATCAGGAAGAATGTACACCTTCCTAATTCAAAGGAAAACTTCATAGCTAAAGTTAATCCAACACATACATTAGACATCACATATTATTTACACCTGACAGAAGAAGTTAAGGAAAGTGATACTCCAACTAGTGTCCTAAAATTATTGGCATTAGAGACAATCCATACTAGATTTCCAGAACACGAATGGCTCCATATTTATACTGATGGATCATTGATATCAAACCAAGATGGAGCAGGTGCTGGAGTCACATGTCACCTCTTTTCCTATTACAAATCTTTAAGTTATGGAACTACAAACTTTGATGGAGAAATTGTAGCAATTCGAAGGGCCCTACAAAATCTTTTGTACAGAATTTCACATTGTCAGCAAGCAGTTATTCTCTCAGATTCCAGGGCAGCAATTATAGCAATTACTTCCAAGTTGTCACCAAAAAACCAAACAATTATAGAATGTTGGAAAATCCTTACCCATCTAACAGCACTTCAAAAACACCTAGTCTTCCAATGGATACCAGCTCACTGTGGACTGAGTGATAATGAGAAAGCTGATTTTCTTGCAAAAAAGGGTACCAGCGGTGTACAAAAATCTATAGTTAATCTACCATTTTATGCAGCTAAAAGATTAGTCAACTCTGAATTCAAAAAAATTATTGCGAAATATTACTATGAAAAATCAAAGAATAAAAGATGGGAACTACCAAACATTCAAACAGTAATTCCTGAGTATCCTTGAAAAAAAAAAAAACAGTTGCAACCTTCAGGTTGATTACAGGACATGATTGTCTGGCAAAACATTTAAACAGAATTAGGATATATTCTTCACCACTCTGTCCTCTATGTGATCTGCAAGAGGAAATGGATTGAGGCCACCTTCAAATATGCCCGGCCTCTTCTAGTGCCCCATCCATCAGTGAAAAATATTGGAGAGCAAGAGGATTAATGACTTCACTGTCAGAAATCCAGCATTAGCTAACAACAACAGTTTTGAAATATCTGCCATTGAAATCAGTTGCCTGAACCTAGTGGTGATCTCTATGTATAGCGTATCCTCTTATAGGTTGTGAGGTGAGACATGAGCAGTGGCACTCTTCTCCTGAAAGACTGATGGTGGGGGAAGTTGCACAAGCATGTATGTGAAGAACTCATAACGTTTCTAATTACGCAGTTTGATCATAACGTTTCTGTCCATGAAAGGGTGGAGTTCGTTAGTATAGCTTTGGTGAATATTGCTAATGACATTATGTATGTATAACAATTAGCTTTATAACGAGCAAAGTGATTTCATTATAACCTATGGCCATGTGCCAACAATAACTTTCATGTGAATGCAATTGTTTCAGATGTGCACTGTTGTGTTTTGCAGCAAACTGACGTGTCTATTCCACCCTCTCAGCTGTTGCAGAAAGGGAGGGAAGGAAAGCATAAACAAGAATTGTTTGTCTTACCTCACAAAGTACAAAACACACTCAAACCATTCCTTATTAATTTAGAAAAACTGCTAAGTAAGTTACAAAAAGACAAACTGATGTGCACATCAGTGTTGTTAATTCCTATGGTTAGATTTTAGATATACTCTCCCCACTCGAGTCACTAGGTCATCTACAACATACATAGATCATATACTAAGAAATAAAATATATGGTAAGAACAATTGTGTGAAACTGGCTTTCGGATCATCGAGCTGTCCTTATAGCACTATCAAGACAGCATAAGACGACAAGAAAACCTAAAAGAATAATAGTGTGCATGAAGACAGTCATTCCATCTAATGTTGTGCACTAAATTAAAAGGTTCTGAACGAGAATAGTTGGAGTAAAACCACAGAGAACTAAGATTTAAATGTATTACTTAATTATGAGTATTCTCAGGATAATAGGTGAAGTGGTTAATCAAATATGGAACACCGGTATCTGCTCCACATGGAAAAAAGCCATTATAATTCCAACTTTGAAACCTAAGAAACCTGCAGAAAACATTTCTAGCTATCCTCTGATTTCACTGATAAGTGTATTCTCTAAGTCTAAGAATGGTTCAGTCTAGACTTATATGGTGCTTAGAAAAAATAATCTAATATCATTGGCTCAAGCAGGATTTCAAACCCACCACTCCACTATACAACAGACTGAAATTTAGTCAAGAAACTAAAGATTCTCTTGATGCCAAAAGCTGTAATAGTAAAATTTATAGACTTTGAAGATGCCTTCGGGTGAGTTTGGAAATTAAAACTTATAGACAAAATCGCGCAATTAAATATTAATGGCAATATGTTACGTTGGCTCTACATTTTCATCAATCAAGATTTTGTGCAACAAAATATGGTAATGTAACATTTAAATACAATCAAATGAAAATAGAACTTCCTCATGGCTTGGTAATTAGCCCCACACTTACAACATTATAATTAATGATTTGCCAATAGAACTATACAAAAATGATAATACTAATGGTACACTTTATGCAGATGATCTAACCATGTGGACATCTGCTCCTCGAAATACTTAGCATAAACTCACTTCACAAATGAATATTGCCATTCAATCACTAAAACAATGGTGTAACTATAATTGCATAAAAAATTAATACCAATAAAACTTTCCATAAGATTTTTCCCCTAACACATTTGTGAGTTCTCCTTCAAAATAAATGGTCAAAACATTCAACAGCAAGATTATGTTAAATACTTAGCTATACACTATGACTGAAAATTATTTAGGGAATATCATGTTAAAACATATCAGAAAAAGCAAACAAAAGATGCAATATATTAAAGAGATTAAGATGGACAAAATGGGGTTGCTCTAGGGATGTACTAAATAACACCTACAAGACATACATTAAACCTGTCCTACTATGTATATAGTAATGAAAATCTGATTACAACCAATAAAAAAACCTTAATAAAATAGAAACAATTCAAAATAACTCTTTGCAATTGACAACAGGTGGTGTTAAATCTACTCCCAAATGGTAATGCAGATGCTCACTGAAAACCCTCCAATAATCCATCAGATTAATAAACAAGCTTTAACTCAATATGGAAAATTAATAAGACTACCTCAAGACAATTATTGGCAAAAATATCAAAATAGAGAGAGAAACCTTAAAATTCAACAGGGTTTCACACAGAAAGCTAATAAATTAGAAGAACACCATAATTCAAAACAAAAGCCGGAGAGACTCCTCACACTAACTTCACCAACAGACAATACAGATATTGACTATAACTTTAACTTGATGGAACATGTACTGAAAAGTAACACACTCCCTCTAAATTAAAACAAATTTCTCTGGAAAAATCCACAGTTTGTATCCTGAACCACTATGGTTACATATCTACAATGACGGTTCCAATTGGTTAATAAAGATGGAGCGGGACCTGGAATCTACTCAAAATTGTTCATCTATTATATAGCTGTGGGAAAAAATTCAACCCATTTTGATGGAGAAATCCAGGCACTAACATATCTTACACACAGAATAAACTCTTTTCAGAATGCTGCTATTTTAAGTGGTTCAACATCAGCTATTCAAGCTGTTGCATCAAATAATTCTTTCTCTTTTCTAATGTGTTAGAGATAAAAAAGATGATAAAAATATTAACAAAACAATAAAAATATCCAGCTTGAATGGATACTTTCTAATTGTGAGATATATGGGAATGATGTTGCGGATCTCCTTGCCAAAAAGGAACCAAAATCTTAAAAAAACCAAATCAAACCTTACCATACCACTCGGCAAAAATTATAATTAAAAGAAACTTCAAAAAAGAATTGAAGCAGTATTATAAAACTCAATTGATAACTCTTGGGCAGCATTACTACAGAACAAAAGGTTAATACCTAAGTATCCAAGACATGTTGCACCTTCATAAAATGGTATCCTCATCTCCCTAAATTGCCCATTGTGTCAGGACGAGAACTCTTTAATGAACAAAGATTATCTTCCCCATTGTATGGTTCTCAAGATGTTAGCCTCTGGATCACTAACAGAACTTATACTGGGAAGCAAGAAAGAAAATGGAATGTATGCAAGTAACAGGGCATTACACCACCACCATCACTGCCACCACCGGATATTGACTGGTTCTCCCTGGCGATGTTTGGTTGATAATGAAGGAAAGTCAGCCTTCGAAACATGTTCCGGTAAATTATAAGTAAGTGTTGTATAGTGTTATCAATCGACTCACCTTCTTGGTTTAAACTGATTATTAAAACAATATTTTCAACCTTCCAAGAAAGAAGATGTAATTACCTTCTCAATATTGTTATATGAATTTAACAATAATTATTGTGAATCCCTAAACCAAGTGTTAAAACAACTGAGTAGAATGTAAATTCCTTTTGCTTTTGTTGAAAATTAACATCAGCTAAGATATTAGTGCAATTACAATGCTCTTGATTTTTGAGTACCATTTAAAAATTAGTGCAAATGATTAATGTTCTTTTTTTTTGTCTTTTGTATGTGCCAAGGTACACTTATATGCAAAATATTTTGCTAATTTCCACTACATTTAGCGGTGACTTTTTCTGTGGTTGCCTAATATATTAGTGCTACTACTTACTCTAGTTGAACCTGAGATTCATCTTTGGAAATGAAAATTAACAAATATGATGCATAAATAGAGGAAAAGAGGACAGGGAGAGAAGGACGTTTGGGCAACCAAGAGGGGAGAGTGAAAAGTGAAAGAGAAGAATACACAGAAAAGGGAAAGTGGAAGAGCGAAACAAAGAGTGAGAGACAGTGAGAAAGTGTGAGGAGAAAGAGACAGGGTAGAATCTTCACATTTAAAACTAAACTCCAACTCTGCATCTCCCACTTCCGTCCACATCGGACATCACGAGTAGAGTGCAGTTCTTAAGAGTGGGACATGGTTAGCATCCCCAAGTCCCTCTCAGCTGATGAATGCAGTCTTTGCACCAGGAGCCTCTAATTCTCCATCAAGTAACTCCTCAATAGGTCCTCCAGTGACCTCACAGACCAGGTCTCCCAGCGAGAGAAAATTGCAGTAATCAGAGCCAGGTCTCCCACTTGGGAAACAGCTATGCTACCACTACACTAAGAGGATGACCAATTTTCACATTTATTGTAATTATATGGACAAAGCTGTGTATTCTGCTAATTTAAATAATTTTTATGCTCATGATATATTATGCTTCAATGTAACTGTTTTCTTAATGAGCACTAGTTTTTATAATTTGGCAGTCACATCACCCCCATTATGCAAGTGGGTTTACACATGTCATTGGTCAGTGGGCCCATCAGACGTAACTGGGAGGACTTAAATAAATGTATGTAGATCCACCGTCCTTTCCTCATCCATCACCTGAGGAATACTCCTTTATGCTGTGACAGATCAGTGCAAATGTAAATGACATTTCCTCTTTGTAAAAAAAGCTGTAGTACAAAAGTATTGGAGTGTACGAATACTAATGGCTTCATTGCCAGAGCAAGGCATTAATCAACAACGTAATTTTTTTATATACCAAGGGTATTATATTAATTATTATAAAGTATTTTATCTTAACCTAATAATTCCCATAGCACAGCTATTAATTTACAATTTGCTAATTTGTTATTGAATAAATAATTTTTTGTGTAATTTAATTGCTTATTAAACCTGCTGTTTATATTAAGTAAGATAGGTTACCCAGGTGGCACCGTGGCCAAGCAGTTAGACTGTTCGCCTACCACCTAGGTGGGCCAGGTTTGTTCCTAGGGAGCCGCATGTGGTATTCATGGTGAACAAAACGGTGTCTGGGTGGGTTTTTTTCCGGGTTCTCTGGTTTCCCCCACCACTCATTCCAATTGCACCATCATCACCTTTCCAATCATCCATTTTGCTTGCATTTCATATCATCCTCTTCCTCGCTATCATACCTGGTACTTGGCTGACCACCTGCTTCCAGGCCTTCACTCTGTCTGGTCCATAAGTTTGTTTGCTCCCCGATAGGTGTCTGACTCTAGGAGGGTGAAAGTCCTAGGGAGCTGAGTCCTTTATATGGGGTGACTGGTCAGATAAAGAAGATAGGTTATCCGTAATTTTTGGTAATTATCATCCCCATGGTCCATTATAATGGTAAATCAAGGTTTTACCGGTTTGTTTTGTTGTTTACTATATTTGCAATTTCAGTTTGTTTATTCACATTCCTGAGTGCACAAAAATGTTTCAATAAATAGGTATGAATTAAGTGTAGTATTTTAAAACTTCCCAACTAATGAAAACAAAATCAAGTGAGAAAATTAGGTAACTGGTCTTGCAGAGGTCCTGGCAGACAATAAAAAATGGTTGAAAGGGTTTTGAACTTTTTAGGAAAGGTAAATATGAACTTAAAGATATAACTTTATATATTGAAATTTATACTTTTTTGAGCTTTTTATAACTTTATTTCAATTTTGGCCTTTGCCTATTTGTTTGGTATATCTTATTTATATTTTCCTTTTTTACTAGCATGTTTATTTTATAGTGATTACTCAGGGGTCTCTGTCTAGGGGATATGTGAATAGCGACCACAAAGTACCCAAGCTGAGCAGAACATTACTTCCACTTACTGGTGTTTTGCTCCTCACTGTAACTTTTTTATCTGACCTTACCTTGTTCATCTCTTGTTCTCTTCCGACCCCGATGCTATTAGGGTTCCCGAGGGCTAGGGAGTCTTTATTTTTCCAACCTCTCCATTTCTCTAATTTCTCTATAAACTCTTAACCCCTAACATGCTGATCTGTCATGGCATGTAATACGTCCTCTGATTGGTAATCAGAGGAGATGGTCGGTGAATTTATTTTGATAACTCTCCCGGTCAGGTCAGTGAGACCCGTAAACCAACGACAGGTGTGGTCCTCCAGACATTCTGGGGGTTGTGAGAAAGCGATGTGACCGCCAAAACATAAAAATATGGTGCTCTCTAAAAAGCGGTTACTATTACTGCTATTGCTCTCGTCAGTATCATCAGTGAAAAATATTGGAGAGCAAGAGGATTAATGACTTCATTGTCAGAAATCCAGCATTAGCTAATAATAATAATATTGTTATATGATGATGATGGATTAAGGATGCTCAAATACTAGGTCACCAGCACCTTTATAAAATGGATCATAGCATAAGTTGAGATAAATTTCAGTATAAAATAAAACTACTAGTAAAAATCTGATGTGTTGTACTCACATGACTTTCTCTACTACTGTACTAACCATTCTTACAAATTCCTACTCATTTATCTTCTTCGTGTTAGTTGAGATAAACATTTTCAGAAATTATCGTTTGTTTATTTTTTTGTAGGTACAAGGGGAACATGGGAATACAGTAGGCTTTGAGTGGTAGTCAAATCTTTTAAAGCTTTGAGATTCCAATTTCTTTGCATGGCTAAGATATAAAAAAAATTAATCACAATCTTCCATTTGACAAAAGTTTTCCAGCATTCCAGCATTCAAGAGCAGGTCATACAGGTTTACCTATGCAGAGTGTTACATCTGCACAGCACCTAGCTGCTCAACATGACTTTATCTGTGAAGTATAGTGGGGATTGACAGTTTACACATGCTTTTGTGTCCGTGGGCTAGGATTCTTCCAGCATGCCTAGGGCGGGATGGACCAAACGTTTGGTGTTAACCATTCATGTGGGGCCACACCCATTCTGTCAGCCTGATGTGTCACTAGTGAGGCCACCAATGACTGACAGTTTGGATGACGGGAAGAGAACAGGAACAAAAGTTTTCCAAACTCACACAAATAACAAGGAATATCACCGAAATGGTTCACTCTACAAAAACATTTATTTGGACATAAATTGTGTTTTAGCAAGATCTACAGCTTTTGTACGGTAAGATTTGGTCTATCTCTTATGGTTTACCAGTTATGTAAAAGTCATCCAGAGTAAACAGGACTACATAGACTGTAGCCAGAAAATTCAAAATATACATTTCATTTCCATAAAAATATCTCAAACATAATGGCATTTTAATCATAATTGTTAGCTGTTTTCGAGAAAATCAAAATTTCCGAAAAATTTTCCTTCTAAAGGGTAGTTCAAGGTGGAAGAATTTTCTTCAAAATCTTTGTGTTGCATCCTTAAAGTTCATTAAAGTTAAATACTAACTTTTCTTTTTAACCGACTTTTCGTTTTTGAGTTATGCTCCTCACAGACTGACAGACATATACAGACCTTTTTATAACAATGCTTTTTTGGATTCAGGGGGCCTTGAAATATTTATTTCTGGTGAGATCTCGACATTGAATTTTTGGGTGGAATGCAATACTTCCCCTACTTACTATACATAGTAGAGAAAGTAAAACAGCACATATGCATAAATATACCAAACAAAGAGGCAAATGCCACATTATAAAACAGTCAAAAAGGTATTATATTTGGATATCTAAAGTTCTAAATTCTTAGGTTCATGTTTCCCATTGCTAAAAACTTCAAAATACTTTTGACCATTTGTTTATCATCTACCAGGACCTCTGCAAATCTGACAGGCAGTTGCAGAGAGTCTTGAAAGTGTGCTGGGCAAATAAACTCTAGCAGCACATGATGGATTAACAAAAGGTTGTCGCACAATGGACACAGAGGAGCAGGACTCTGTTTAAAAAGGCAACCACGCAAAAATTGCAGTGGCCAACAAGTAATCGAACCAAAATCATCTCCTCATGGCGAGACATGCAAAAGGAGGCAACCCAGTTCATCGGAAGCTCCTTCACTTCTTCAAGCTTATTACCACAGAGAGCTGACCACTCTTCGTGCCAGCACGACAGCACCGCTCTTGGCAGTTCAAGCCTTAAGTCTTCTGAAGCAACATGAAAGATGGTAATGCTGAGCTCTGTGGTCTCTGCCTTTGCTGTCAAATTCACCATTTCATTTACCGGCAAACTCACATAACCAGGAATCCATGCACACACCAAGTAAATGCCAGAAGCATATAAAACATGGAGGGTACCCCAGATGCACTGTACAATAGCTGTACAGCCCTGAAGGCTCTGAAGTGTGCCAAGAGAACCACCCAAAACTAGGCAGTCACCTAATCTATTACAGTGCACACACAAAACGGCTCTGTATACTGCATACAGCTCTGTAGTACAAATGGAAGTGCTACCATGAAAATCGAATGTATGTGATTCAGTTCCATAAAATTCTTGAAAATCTAAATCCCATCCATTTACGATTCCTAAGGCAGTGCTGACCGACGGGGTGCGCGTGATGTATTTTTCTGATACCCTTCATGAGCAAATTTTTACTCCAGCGATTTCTAGTATTAAATCAAATTTCAAGACAAAACTATTTCCTTCTGAACATCTTCCCACTACATAACCATGAAGTATGTTTTTATACACCTAAAGCTGTATTCATTACTTTCCCTTTTTCTTCTCAAAATAAGGGTACTTGCTCTGACAGTGGTTGTGATAGTGCCCCACATCTCCTTAGGCATGAGTTAAATGTGCCCAAGCACATAAGGAACTTGGACAGTATCCTAAGGTATCCTAAGGTATTATTTCAACATGCAATTACCTTTTCATTATTCTTACCTGAGAGCCTTAGTAAGCAGAGATGTATCCTCTGAAAAATCCAAATCCCATCCAAGTGGAATATTTTTCTCGTGTTCTGAGGCCTCCACATGCACTAAAGAAGATGCTTTATTTGCAGTTCTTTTATCTTTTACAAAACATATCTTTGTATCCGGTGGTCTTTCAGGAGGATGACAATTAATTTTCTGCACATTACGGCATTCTCTTCTTTTAAGGCCACTGTTTGCTGCTTGTGGGTAACTTGTTTTCTGAAGGATGGATGTCTCATCCAGATTTCTGGTAACACTAGGGTCTGGTAGCATGTTTATTCTGCCCGATCTGAATCGGTCTAAATTTTCTTGTGGTTTCACACTAACCTGTAAAGAATAATTATTATTCTTATTACTAAAGTAAGAACAAATTAGAAACTAAAAACTTCACTTATCTTAGTAATGTTGCAAGTTATTTTTGCATCTTGTGGCTTCACTGTAAATAGCTTCATTTTCCTTAATTGTTCTTATTACTGTTATTTATTACTACTGCTATTACCACCACCGCTACATAGAAATATTTACCAATATTTTAGAGCCTTTCACATACATTATCTATACATTTACATGGATGGAGGACAGTGAGGGAAAGAAAGCTATGTAAATTTGTTGAGACTGAGACAAGGGAAGACTTATCAGATTAATTTTCTTTTTATACACATTTGATTTAAACTCAAACAATTTAACCCTTTTGCTGTTAACAACGTCTAAATCCCTTATCGACTTCTAACTCGCCCTGTGCTAATAACGTGTATACATGTTATGCACGTTGTGCGAAGAAACTAACATATAACTCCTAGACAAAGATTCCCGAAGGCAGTTTTAACACATTGTATGCTTGTGCCATCTGTTGCGGTGAGAATAAAGTGTCTGTGAGCATTATATCTATCCTGTGCTGCTACCTTGAATGAAATATTTGGTCTGCGTGATGCACACATTGCTGCCCTAAGAGCAATACAAGCTTTGTATCATGTGACGTGGGGAGTTACCGGATTTCAAGGGTCTGGCTTCCGCAAGCAAAGCGAGATGCACTTTAGGTGATGGTGAATTATTCAAAATTTTTAATGAATTACCGTTTGATCTCTCAGATTTCAATCAGGATTATGCTGAAGCAGTTTATGAAAGTGCAGCTGTTGATAGTAGTGACACTGAAAGTGAAGAAAGTGATCTCAAGCAGTAAAGCACATTGCAAGCAAAGAGAAGATGCACTGAGACTTTGTTCCAGTGGCACAGGGGTGACTTCAGCCCACATTTGCACTAGTTTAGGAGTCAGAATTCAGGTATTTTGGCAAATATAAATGCTGACTGCACTATATTGGATGTTTTTCAATTATTTTTTTCATTTTATATCATGCAGAACATAGCAGATGAAACCACTTAACGTTACATATTCCTGTGCCAGAAACTTCAACCTTCCAAAACTCATTTGCAAGCCTGGAGTAATACTACCCCAGAGGATTAATATGTATGTATTTTTTGGAATCAGTATGCTCATGACCAGAGCAAAAAAGAATGCAATAAATGAGTACTGGTCCAAAGATCCTCTTATTCAACATCAATTCTAGATTTCTCAGAACAGTAAACGTTTACTTTTAAGCCTACTGCATTTCAATGTCAATGAGACTCAAGTACAGGGGGAAAGGCTACATAAATTGAAACCAATAATTGAGCGTCTAAGGCAAGCCTTCAGAGAAGTGTTTTATCCTTTTCAAAACCTTTGTGTAGATGAAAGTCTTATGCTTTTCAAGGGCTGACTGCAATTTTTACAATATATCCCATCTAAGAGACATAGGTTTGGTGTGAAGGTATTTTTGCTCTGTGATTGTGAAACAGGGTACATTCTTGATTTCATTATATATATAATGAAATCAAGAATGTACCTATATATATATATACAGTGGCATGAATTTGGTTTTTCAGGAGCAGTAGTACACACACTGATGCAAAGGTACCTACACAAAGGTCACACTTTATGCCTAGACAGTTGGTATTCCAGTCTTTTACTGTACAATTGGCTACATCAAAATGAAACCTGTGCTTGTGGTACAGTAAGAAAAAAAACAGAAAGGAAATGCTCAAAATGAGTGAGAAATGGAAAAAGGGACAAATAGACTTGAGACACATACAAGACATGTTAGTGCTTATATGGATGGATAGACGAGGTGCCTGTATGTTGACAACACTATACACAGATTTGATGAGACGGTCAGGGAAACTTGATAACAAAACACAAACATAGATAATGAAAGGCACTTCCCTTCTTGTGTTCCACTAAGTGCAAAAAAAAAAGCAAAGCCTGCTAAGATGTGCCATGTATCTAACAGTGCAACCTTTGGGCCAAAAAAAAGACAAGATACCAGGTTTATGTGTGCTAAATGTAATGTGGGCTTATTTGTATACCCGTGTTTTGAAAAATATTACACACAAAAGAAATACTAAAACTGATTTTGGAAGGATGTGAGCTTCATTTCTAAATATTGTGTAACATTTATAGTGAAGTAAAGGCAATTTCCAATAAAATCAATTTTGGTCACCCCTATCCTGTAAACAGAAAAGGAAAAATGTGAAAAGGTTAATGCTTGTTCCAGTATTCCTATATCTTGAGTTACCATGGTGAGATACCTATAGTTGCATTAAACCATCTCATCTGATCCAAGTACCCCAGTAAACCTTCAAGGTGATTTCAACTATCAGAGACATCATACCTCAAAGGCAACCTGCAATTTTGCAAGTACTTTTAGTACTACTTTAGTACTATTAGGGTTAATTGCATTTTGATAATTTCATACGGAGGCACTAAGTTGGAAAGTGAATCAGACTTGAAAATTTAATAACACAGCCAGGACTCCAACCATGGATCTTTGGCTTTCTGTGCCAATGCTCTTAAAGCTACCATAGTGAGATATATGTACAGATATTAAATCTTCTCATCTGATTCTTTAATTTTTTGCAAGGAGAAGGGGGAGAGCAGATGGGTACATGAAAGAAAGATAGGCTTTTCTTTTTCAAAGAACCTATATAAGTTGTGTATATGTGTTAAGTAGGTGTGTGACTCAATCTAGAGAATCTCAGTTGAAATGTATGGGGTAAGTAACCTGGATAATATTTATCCCAAAGTTTTCCAATATTCTGAGATGGTAAATATCGGATATCTCTAAGCTCAATTAACCCTGGGCTCGTATTATTTCATCCCTTTAAAAGTTGAAAAGTTTAATGTGCAACATAATAACCAATTAAACAACTGCATGATACATATTACCGAGGAAAAACACAAATATTATACCTTGATATGACCAATACAAGAGCCTGTGAAGTTGACTATGTTGAACCAATCACACAACCAAGGCTTTCCAAGCAATATAGTAAGATCTATAGATGCAACTCCCAATAATATGTCTGCAGAAGGATCTGCAGCATCACTTTTATTGCTCTTCTGCCAAATTTTCATGACCAACTGCTTAGATATCTGTAAGAGTTATACAAACAGTTATTGTTATTCTTATTGTTCTCAGTATTACATATTATTATTATTATTACATACTATTATGTATTATTATTACATACTATTACATACTATTATGTATTATTATTACATACTATTACATACCATTACATATTATTACCACCACCACCGCCGCCATCACCACCATCACTGCCGTCACCACCATCGCCACCTCCACCCACACCACCACCATTACTACTCCTAGAGCAAATCTACTTAAAAGTGTGAAGAGTGAAATTGTATGAGTGTTTAGTTAGCTCCATCCTCATTTAAAAATAGCTCTGTTAAAAATTTGTTATCTCAATATTTTTCTCAAACTGGTACTTTATGCCATTTTATGAAGATTGCTGTAAAATACGGTTTAACCATCTAAAGACTACGAGTTTGTCTATTCCCTGATTTAAGGGAGCATGAAATATTCAAATTAAGACACAGCCTATGGCAAATGACAAATCTTTGTGTTGCTTGGATAATTGTTCATGGTGAACAAAAAGTTTTGCAACTGGGCGAACTACCATGCTGATTTACAATGTACTTCAGTACTAGTTGCTGAGCTATATCAGAACTGTCAGGGAATAAATGTGTTGTATTGCCAGCATTGGAATATAAAAAAAATTGGTTACTGAAAAGAGATGCAAAAAAGGAAGTACGTAAGTTTACTGCTGGATTTGTACTTGTGTACCTAATTTATAATAATAAAAGTACATATATTACCAAGATATTGCACTTCATTGAAGTTAAAATTCATACCATCCAGCAATGTAACAGGACATTTTGTTTGTGCAATAGATTTTTGAAGGTCATACCGAAAAAAGCAGTGTTTAATTTTGACCGGCATAACTATGGCTGACCTGACTGCATTACGAAGAGAAAGAACACAGTTACGTTGTTTATTTATTTGAGCATTCAACACATTTCAGAAAAAGATTAAGGAGGAAAATGTGACAAAAGAAGATATTTTTACATACTTTGAGCTCATTGAGCTGATCAACTTTTGTACTAGAGAACAAAATCCATAAAACTTATGAATTACTTTGTCAGAAGAGTTTGCTTACAGTGATGTGTGGATAGTAAAGTGAATCAGACTTACAGACACTACATACTACCTAATTAAAAATGGAACATGCTTCAAAAGCTCCTTGCTCTCATTCTCAATCTGATGCCAACTGATGGAATGTAGTGTTGTGTTGGAGATTCAATACTGTCGTCCTTGGCTGTCATTTCCAGGAAAGGAAAGGGATACCATAACAGAAATGGAAAAATTGGGAATACACCAATTCAACTGCAAAGATTGCAACAAAATTTATATTGGAAAACAAAAATAAAATTGACAAGGTCTAAAGAATATTCTTAGGAATCTTAAGTATAAACAAGTGGAAAAATCAGCAGTAGCAGCACATTTTTGACTAGAAAACTACAACATTGATTCTGAATCTACATTGTTAAAAAGCATCTCTAACGCGAAACAACTAACACCTGAGAAAATTTATTCAATCTGAAAAATACTCAATCTTCAACTTTAAGTTGCCCCAAAGTTACAACCTCAGCAAGAAATTCCTGGAAAAGACACCAAAGGACAATTGCATTACAATTTCCAACATGACGACACCATACTCCAGCAGTCAGATTGAGAAAGAGAGAAAATGAAATCTCTGAGCATGCCCATTCTTAATAAGTGAAGTATTGTCAGTAAATCCAATTCACTTTACTAACCATGAAACTTGTTATGGCCAGGAATGTAATGGTAAGATGAATCTGCAGAGTATGAAGAGGAAAAAGCCAATCAAGATAAATGGACAATAGTGAAGTGTAATGTTGGGATTACGATGAACTTTACTTAACATGACTTAACGCAACAGGACGTAACATGAAGTAAGAAACTAGAAGGGCTATTAGGATGCCTAACTTAACATAATGGGGATGATTCTGATTGGTTATTCTTCTTCTCGGTAGACAGGGTGGATATTCAATTTTCTAATCAAAAGGTTATGTTTTCCAAAAATGAAAAGAAAGAGAATAGAAAAATATGAGGTAAAAACATTTTTAAGTGCCAAATAAAGTATTATGAAGATGGTCATAACATACTTTAGGAGCTAAACAAAAGAAACAGAGGAAGAGTTTTGATGCTAACAGTTACACAATTTATTCCTGCATAGCACCACTTGCCAATTGGTTTAAATTAGTCATCTGACCTTCAAACTTGATGTAATGTGATGGAAAG
The DNA here is from genome assembly GCA_030765045.1 of Tenodera sinensis. Classification (NCBI taxonomy): domain Eukaryota; kingdom Metazoa; phylum Arthropoda; class Insecta; order Mantodea; family Mantidae; genus Tenodera; species Tenodera sinensis. The sequence goes on from JAUKNM010000131.1 coordinate 201,889, forward strand.
GTTATGCATTGCCAAACACTTATGTTATGCCACATTAAGCTAAGTCATATTAAGTCAACCCTAAATAGCTCCATTTAATATAATATGTTACACTTTCCTGTTACATCCTGTCACATTAAGTTCATTGTAATCCCAGCATAAATGCGAGCTATGTAATGACAGTGAAGTACAGAAAGATAAGTACTCCAAGAGATCTAGTGTTTCTCATATCGGTAGGCTTGTTAATAAATTGCCAAAGTTGCCACTTGGGAAATTTTCAGGGGATATGAAGCAATGGTTACCATTTTGGGCACAATTCAAATAAATTCACCAAAGTACAGAGCTTGAGGATGCTGAGAAGAAAGAGAATCTATGACTCCTGCAACACGAGCTTATGACATTGTAAATGGTTTTCGTCCTATGCACAGTGGGCCAGATGGCAGTCAAAATAGGACAAATGAATTTTTATGGAACAATTGATCTCAATAACAGGTAAAATTAATTAACAGCTATGAAACACCTATCAATGCATAAACATAATATAGCTTGTTATTTAGTGGTCTTATATCCTAAATAAATGGATGCATTTTATGAAATACAATACTCCACATTAGTGTCCGAATGCTGCTGTTCATCTTCCATGTTTGTTCCCTCTTCTTCCTCCCCTTGCAAATCAGTTCTTTCACTCAAATAAAGCAACTTTTGTGCTTCTTCACAGAGAGGAATCTTTAGTTTTTCATACAGCTTTCATAAACTCGAAATTAAAGGATCTAATGACACTAGCAAATCATTCAGCAGATCACTCATTGCATTATGGTGAGAACTTGCTCTGTATGATACTGTCAGAACCTTTCAATATCCTTGTTATGAGCCTCTTGTGTCTCCTCAGACGGTTGACCAATGGATATCATTGCTTAATTTATGATCTGAGACCCATGAATTAGCACTTTGTGAACACTAGCAGAGAGGTAAAACCAGGGGTGTTTCTTTACCAAAAGTCACGCAATTTCAAGTGCATATACTCATATCAAATGCACTACAATTTATCTCCCTTCCAGAAGAAATCACTAAAACACATGTTTCATGCATGACTTTGATGTGATTAGGCCCAAAGTATTTTGTTGATGGTGTTTGTGGATTTTGCCAGTACACAGTATTTGTAATGTCATCTCCTTCATTATATAGCTAAAGTGGAACAAAGAAGACCAAAAAATGTCTGCATCAGATAAGTAAGTTCCATCAGTATATATCTGCTTAAATACTTGATAACCTTTACTACCATCACAGCCCCATTTTCTGAATAACTTTAAATTACCCTGTTTAAAAAAAAATGGTTGGAATGGATTCCATACACTCAACAATCCATCAAACTATATGGTCTAGTAATCCTTGTAAATTTATTTCAGCACTAATTTCTGTGACATTAATGTATTTTTTGTTTGGGTAACACATGAGCTTAGCCTCCCATATTTTGTTACGTGCTGGGTATAAATCAGCATTTCTATTCTTTGTTCCGAGCTATAACACTAAACTTGACATCCATTATAAGTGCTAATGCTTCATAATTATTGTTTGTAGTAACATTTTCAGAAGGATAGTTCTTAAATGAAGAACAATAATTTGGTGGCTTTGGTAACACTACTCAATAAAGTTTCAAGCACTTTTGCTGCATCAGCTTTCCCAGACCTTTTCAGACTTAACTGAGTGGAAAAGAAAGTTCCTCGATATTAGTTAATTCTCAGAGGTTCTCTGTTTACCGTCTCTTCGATGTCATACTACTTTCTGAAAATAGTTTGCTTTTCTCTGCCAAGGAAACTAAAGGAGTAGGTTTATTTGTACTTGGTTCATTGCAACATAACATTGAGACAGAATATTGTAAGACCCCAAAAGAAAATCATTTATGTAAATATTTGTTGAGAGTGTAATTTGTTTTTGGTATTGGTACGAGTTGGTTGAGTGATGAAAACGTGTTGCTATTGTTCATTGTTAAAAAAAAATTAAGTTTGTTTAAAGACTTCATAAATATTTCCATATTTAAATTTAATATACATGTATAAATAAAAGAATTATATGTGTTCAATATTGAAAGCGAAGGGAGAATAGCTAAAGATCGCTTCCCTAACAATACGGGAACTATTTGATGAATGCATATGCGGATGTACACAGAAAGAAGGTAGCATCATGTGATGCAGCGCTAGAATTTGTTGATAGCGTCCATGTCTTTGATATGAGAAGACGTGTTTTGATAGTGCTCATGGATGTGAGTAGAAAATTGATTAAACTTTCATGAAGCTTTTGTTCTAAAGTTGTTAAAAAACTGGAAAGACTATCAATATAATATAAATTGGTGTGACGAAAGTGTAAAGATGAGAAAAAGTGTTAATAAAGTAATATATTATAGTGAAATAAACATCGAGTGTTTGTTCATTCCATCTAGTACCATGACCTGGGGAAGAAAAAGAATCTCATAGCTTAGTGCATACAAAGCAACTTATAAAAATAGCAACAACATGATGTCGAGATTCTTAAGCAATCACTTCAGTTCAAATTTTTCCTTATTTCTGTAGGATTTGTGCCATTGTGAATTGAAGTTGGTGCATAATGTTACCACTTTTTTGTAATTTCAAAAAAACTTCTTGACTATGGTAGCTGTAAGTATCTATTTTATAAATTGTAAAGTTGTAAACAGACTTGTTAATTTGGTCAGGGTTCAAATTAATGGGGAGGGGGGGGGGATTTCCCCCCTTATAAAATAATTTTCCTGGCTTGTCAAAGAAGAATTCCATCCCTGCCAGGGAACTTGTTTTCTTTTTAGCATAAGTATTTAACATTAATGCCCGTTAAAAATACAAGATGGCACAGAACACTTTCGACAAAGACTGTACATGGTACAAGTGCAAGCTGAGAGTAAGCAAAAGTACTATATCACAATTAAGCTAAACAATAAACAATTCTTTGAAAGATAGAACTGGAACTTAAAAATTCAATGCCACAACTGGGATTTGAACCACAGACCTTCCGCTTACCGGGCGGACGCTCTAACCACTGAGCTATTGTGACAAACTGCCAGAATGGCATTAAATTCTCAAACCAGTTCGTATTTCTCCTGGTAAACCACAAAGGCAGTCTCACATCAGAGACAAATTACCCCAATGGTGACTTACTACTGTAAGTACTTTATATCCCAGGATTAAATAACCTTCAGATGGTACTTATTATTTATTTATGCCAACAAACTTACTGTTGGTGTTTTTAAACACACAAGCCGCGTGTGGGCAAAGTTTGAAAGGTAGAACTGGAACTTAAAAATTCAATGCCACAACTGGGATTTGAACCACAGACCTTCCGCTTACCGGGCGGACGCTCTAACCACTGAGCTATTCTGGCAGTTTGTCACAATAGCTCAGTGGTTAGAGCGTCTGCCCGGTAAGCGGAAGGTCTGTGGTTCAAATCCCAGTTGTGGCATTGAATTTTTAAGTTCCAGTTCTACCTTTCAAACTTTGCCCACACACGGCTTGTGTATTTAAAAACACCAACAGTAAGTTTGTTGGCATAAATAAATAATAATTAAACAATTCTTTGTTCATTAGTTGGGTTAACATCAGGGTCACAATTTCAGAAATTCTGTGCCAGCAATGATGACTGTAGCTGGTAGTATTCAGTTCAAATTTGTGACAAGAAAGCAAAAAGTTACAGAAAGTAATGACAGTGATGTACTCCAGTTTGAGTTTCAAGTTTTAACTTCAAGAAATATAAATATTACAGCATTGAAAGTGACATGTGTTAGCGAAAATAGTGAGAGTAAGTGCATTACACTAATTGAGGGGTGGGTAGACAAAACTACATTTTGAAAAATGCAGAAAAAATCGCCCCTGGCTTTCATTGAACAGTTAAACAATAAAATGCATATTGTTGTTGCTGCTGCCGTAACGCACCAATGCTACTGTCACTGGTATTACTACCATATTGGCATAAATATAACACAAACTTAAGTTTCCCTCCCTTGTTACGTGATTACAACACTGACTTTGTTTACCAGCCAACAAGGGCTTGTACAGCACTACTTGCAATGTGAAGTCGGGTGCTCTGTTAGACAAAATATGTTCTGCATTCCAAAGTGACAACAAAACGCAGATGAAACTTTTGGGATGTGTTATGTAATGAATACTTATTCATTCAGGGCATAAAACAATGTGAAAAGAGTTACATCTATTAGAGCATAAAACATCCCTTACATAATCTCTAATATTTGTGTCACGTTTAACTCAACATATCCATTATAAAGCTCTATAAAATGTTAAACACTTACTAACCAGTTGAAACTCACCATCTGAAGTATTCATTTGTTGTATCAGTGTTTAAACATTACCACAGCACTATAGACAAGGAAATGATAAACTGCAGCTGTGTTAACTTCAGCTGAGTAATGGACTTCTTATCCAACCTATACAAAGCCACTCTTCAGAGGTGACAAAAAAGGGCTAAGAAATGATTTATTGATGATTTTCTATGCTTCAACATCTCTACTTCCACCTCACAACTTCAGATTCCTAATTCTTAACATTTCATTTTTGGACTTTTGTTCCATTTTGACTGCCTTCTGGCCCACTGTGCTATGGCTGAAAATTACAACAAAGCAGTTGTTAGAATCACATTATGATAAAAAATATTAATTAATAGAACGTTATGTGAAGGACATAATAAATGTAGTGACACAGAAACCCTCTCTTGAAATGCTGTATGATCAAACTGGGGTTAATGTTAGATCACTGGTGCCCTTGGGCCTAACAACTGATAATTATGTCATGTTATTGTTTCTCTTGTGGACTTCTGCTTGATGGATGAATTAATTCATGGCAGAGAATGTGATATAACATGCAAGAAGCTGGATCACAGGAAAAGCTTAACCAGCTTTTAGCATTTTTGAAATCAGAAATAGAAAATGAGGAGTATTTGCAGCTTACCCAAAGGTTAAATGCTGTTAAGACCAAAACCCCATAACCTTTGAGAAAATATGAAATTCCAAGTGCTCAGGGTTTAGCAACAACTGGATCAGGCTCAGGAGGCGCATGTTCTTTCTATAGTGAAGTAATTCATTAGGATTCCAACAAGCGAAGAGCATGCCTTTTGATGAAAAGAAAGCAGAGGTTTTGAAGAAGGGTCTATGTTTCATGTCTCACAGGTGGACGGACATATTGCACGAAGATGCCACACTTGCCTTTCCTGTATGTATGTTTTGTGGTAAAGGTTTTTTGTGGGTATTATGTAAGGCTTGTGTCTGTTCTTCTTGTCTCGCCATCATAACACCTCTACATAAAAGAAGAATTGGCAAGGAAACTCAAGCTTAAGGTGGTTCAGAAGGTTACAATAAGTCATGCTGTGTTTGGTGGCCAAGGTGAATCTCCCATGGAACAATTTGTATATCATTTAGAATGTTGATAATTCTAGCAGTTGAAATTCATGGCCAGCCTGCTACTTGCAGTCAAACCCCTCGTCTTAAAGTGGAGCATGTGGTTTAACTTTGGTCTGTCTCACCTAGATGTAGGAAAGGATATGGAAACTCTGCAGTTTTCCTTCGATCAATTCTCTTAGTGAATATAATATGATGGGGGAGCTGACAACATTATGGACTACTTTGGGGTGGATCATATTTGGTACAGACTAACTTTTGAGGCTTGGCAAGAGCTAAACCACACCTTCTGTTAACTATAGAGAAAATAAGTAACATATAGGAACTAGATGTAATCTATAGGAACTAGAAGATACTATCAAAGAGAAGATGAAACTTCAATTGGAAGAACATCCTACCTCCTTAAAACTTTGAAAATAAAGCAAGACAGTAGATATGAAATTGGACTACTGTGACTGAAGGACCATTTGGCTTTGAATCCTACATACAAAATGGTGGAAAGATGCCTTGAAGTTGCCAGAAGAAAACTTGAGAGGAGTGAATACTCAGAAGAGTATGATAAAGAATTTGAATTTGAATTTATTGAGTGCTAAAGTATTTACAACTTGGGCTGCCCATGAACTTGGACCCTGGCCCTTTTGTCATACGCAAGCCTCTTAAGACTTCTTACATATATTTACATTTTTAAGTATGCTGTTGTTTATCACTTTTGCTAATGTTCGTATCCACTTATAGTGCCCCATTTTCACAACACTATTATTTTCCTCTGACCTAGGAACTTCAGCTAAAATACATTTGACAACAGAGATATGCTCAAAGGAAAGTGCAGACTGTGGCCCGACACATTCAAAATCTTAAAATTAATAGTCACTGACAGTATGTCCACACTGTATAAAACATAATCCACTACGCTTTAGCCTATATCTCCAGCAAATGTATATTCACCAAACTTATCCTCCCTCCAACTCCCATTTAGTATAACAGTATGTATTCTCACACCTTGATTTATTGTTTTGTCTTTACTTTTACTTTCTCTACTGGTAAGTAGGGGAAGTATTGTATTCCACCCAAAAATTCGATGTCGAGATTTCACCGGAAATATATGTTTTGAGGCCCCCTGAATCCAAAAAAAGCATTTTTAGAAAAAGGTCTGTGTTAGTGTCTGTGTGTCAGTCTGTAGTCTGTGTGTCAGTATGTGGACAGCATAACTCAAAAACGAAAAGTCAGTTAAAAACCAAAGTAGGTATTTAAGTTTAATGTCTTTCAAGGATGCGACACGAAGATTTTGAAGAAAATAGCCCCACCCTAAACTACCCTTTACATGGAAAATTTTTCGAAAATTTTGATTTTCTTGAAAATGGCTCTAACGATTTTGATTAAAATGTCATATGTTTGAGATATTTTGATGACAAATGAAATGTATATCTTGAATTTTCTTGCTATAGTCCCTGTAGTCATATTTACTCTGGACGACTTTTGCATAACGGTAAACCGTTAGGGATAGGCCAAATCATACTACAAAAAAATGTAGATCTTGCTAAAATACACAATTTATGTCTGAATAAATTTTCTTGTAGGACGAACCATTTCGGAGATATTCCTTGTTATGTGTGTGAGTTTCGGAAAACTTAGAACTTTCGTGAAAAGGATCATCGTTGTTAATTTTTTTATATGTTAAGTGGGCAAAGGCAACAGAATCCCAAAGCTTTAAAACATTTGACTATCGCACAAAGCCTACTGTATTCTAATATTCCCCTTGTACCTACAAGGAAATAAGCAGTAAGATAATTTGTACAAATGTTTATCTTAACTAACACGAAGAAGATATAGGAATAAGAGTTTGTAAGAATGGTTAGTACAAGAGTAGAGAAAGTTATGTGAGTGCAACACATTAGATTTTTCTCTCCTAAATTGTGTCCCCTTCAACTGTTATCACATTCCCTTTAGAACTGCTACTTCTCGCTTGAAACTCATCATATCTTGCATTTAAATCCCCGAAAATCTGAAATTCAGACATAGCATAGTCATTCTTAATCTCTTCTATTGTGATCCAACCCTATATGTGAACTCATTTAGCTTTCTTTGACTTCTGCAAACAACACCCGTGGTCATATCCTCCTCTCTTTTGTGATCATGCCTCCAGACATTTCTGCTCGGATTTTCACCTGAACCTGCCCTTTCGATTTTGAAAAGACTCCCTTGGGGAGGGTGGTCTGTTGGAGTTGCTGCCCTCCCCCGTATTTTGTTGTGCCAGCTGGCTTGCTTGTTGTTTCAGGTTTCCACCAGCTGGGATTCTACGCTGCAGTGGTCATCTGCTCATATGGTTGCTGAAATGGTAGTCTCTCCCCCTCCCTTGGTGACAGTACACGCTTGCTTGTTTGTTTGTTTGTTTGTTTAATAGCAATATTAACAATGATGAGGTGATGATGATGACGACAATGATAATAACAGCACACTTTACTGCAGGGAAAAACTTGCTCAAAACCTGAACTATGAAGTGTATTTTCACTATGAAGTGATGGATCACACATATTTTACATATAAACATAGTGTGCTTGTTGAACTGTAACCCTCTAGGAAAGTGATTTGAAGTATGACATACTAATAAAGAGTACCAGCAACATCATTTGTGGCCATAATATGTACTTTCTACGCATCAATATTCTAGTCATTCTGATATTAATCCATTATTTTTTTAAACACAAAACATTTTGAGTAACAACAAAAAATTAATATGACAGAAATTTATGGGTAATTCAATTCTCAAAGGAAATTCATTAAAGGATTTTGCTTGCAGTGAGTCACACATGGCCTTCTTGTGAAATAGCTTAACTTAATTAATTAAATTAATTTATATAATTAAATTAATTTCAATGCGACAGAACAAGCACTGAGTTCACACCATATCCAAGTGTCCAAATGTAAAGCCTTTTGTAAAGTTGACTGTTGTTTGCTAGACATTCTGAGAGCTCACTGCACATAATTTGCCAAGGAGCAAAAAGCTCCTTCCTTTGAATACACACTGCTATTGAGGTTTAGTTGCTACCTATGGAAAATCAAAGAGAAGGAAATAGTAACAGAAGAAACAACGTAATTTTTGCTTCCTCAGAAGATTCCTCCTCCACAAAGAATTTAACTACTTTCTCCATCCCTGTGTCTCATTCTGTCTGCCGCATGTTCATGCTTTTTATATTCTGAATCAAAAGTTCTCTGATTGCCTTTGAACATGAGGTACATGTTTCACATCCCCTTTCCTTATTAACTAAAAACCTGAACAGAAATGGGACATTCAAAAACAATATACATACCAGCAGTAATTTTAAATCAGAAAAACAAAATTTTTTAACTGGGGAATAATTGTGAGATGAAAAAATTATGGAAAGTAAAAGCAATAAACTGATATTCCTTTTCCAAAAGATTCTACATACCCTCTTCTGCCTCAAGCTGTCTGGTATGGCAGCTTCAAATGTGAATGCTTCCATATGAATGTGGACTGATGGTTTCAAAGCAATCAACCACAGTACTCCAGAATTGCAAGGAAATAATGTACTGAGTCAACCTGTCAAAGGAGGTAGTCCTCACTGAGAGTCAAGCACTTTGTTAATGAAATTATATTCTGTGGCATGTCAACTCTAACACTGACAAATGTTGTTAGCTAATGCTGGATTTCTGACAATGAAGTCATTAATCCTCTTGCTCTCCAATATTTTTCACTGATGGATGGGGTGCTAGAAGTTGTTGTTAGCTAATGCTGGATTTTTGACAATGAAGTCATTAATCCTCTTGCTCTCCAATATTTTTCACTAATGATATTGAAGAGAGCAATAGCAGTAATAGTAACCGCTTTTTAGAGAGCACCATATTTTTATGTTTTGGCGACCACATCGCTCTCTCACAACCCCCAGAATGTCTGAAGGACCACACCTGTTGTTGGTTTACGGGTCTCACCGACCTGACCTGGAGAATTATGAAAATAAATTCACCGACCATATCCTCTGATTACCAATCAGAGGACGTATTACATGCCATGACAGGTCAGCATGTTAGGGGTTAAGATTTTATAGAGAAATTAGAGAAATGGAGAGGTTGGAAAAATAAAGACTCCCTAGCCCTCGGGAACCCTAATAGCATTGGGGTTGGAAGAGAACAAGAGATGACCAAGGTAAGGTCAGATAGAAAAGTTACAGTGTGTGCTAGAAGTGGCCGGGCATATTTGAAGGTGGTCTCGGTCAATTTCCTCTTGCAGATCACATAGAGGTCAGAGTGGAGAACAATATATCCCGATTCTGTTTAAATGTTTTGCCAGACAATCATGTCCTGTAATCAACCTGAAGATTGCAACTGCTGTTTTTCGAGGATACTCAGGAATTACTGTTTGAATGTTTGGCAGTTCCCATCTTTTATTTTTTGATTTTTCATAGTAATATTTTGCAATAATTTTTTTTGTATTCAGAGTTGCCTAATCTTTTAGCTGCATAAAATGGTCGATTAACTCTAGATTTCTGTACACTGCTGGTACCCTTTTTTGCAAGAAAATCAGCTTTCTCATTACCACTCAATCCACAGTGAGCTGGTATCCATTGGAAGGCCAGGTGCTTTTGAAGTGCGGTTAGATGGGCAAGGATTTTCCAACATTCTATAATTGTTTGGTTTTTTGGTGACAACTTGGAAGTAAATGCTATAATTGCTGCCCTGGAATAGCTGCTTGATTAAAATGTGAAATTCTATAAAAGAGATTTTGTAGGGCCATTCGAATTGCTTCAATTTCTCCATCAAAGTTTGTAGTTCCATAACTTAAAGATTTGTAATAGGAAAAGAGGTGACATTTGGCTCTCCCCCTGCTCCATCTCGGTTTCATATCAATAATCCATCAGTATAAATATGGAACCATTCATGTTCTGGAAATCTAGTATGGATTGTCTCTAATGCCAATAATTTTAGAAAACTAGTTTGAGTATCACTTTTCTTAAGTTCTTCTGTCACGTGTAAATAATATGTGAAGTCTAATGTTTGTGTCGGATTGACTTTAAATATGAAGTTTTCATTTGAATTAGGAAGACATCTTCTTGATGTCTAGAATTTTGGAAAGAAAGCTTTTCTGAGACTTTAGTGTATGTGAAAAATTTCTCTTGTGCCATGTATTGAATGGGAGTCTGATCAACTTTTTGTGTTGAATAAGAGCCGCTTTTTCTATTTAATATTCAATGGGGTATTGGTTGGTAAGTATTTCCATAGCTGCTATTGTTGTGGTTTTCATAGCGCCTGTAATTAGACTCAGACTTTGGTTTTGAAAGATTTGAATCTTTTTTTTATTTGCTGTTACAAGGACTTCACTATAGTAAGTAAATAATGGCTTTATATATACATTGTATGTTGTGTTAAGTGTTGCTCTGGAACATCCCCACTTCATTCCTGTTAAGACGTTTTAATAGTGAAAGGTGCCTCTCTGCTCTTTGTATTACATTTTCTATTTGTTTGGTAAATGTAAGTTTGGTATCAAATGTAACTCTTAAATACTTTGCTTCCTTTGTTTCTGGTAATTGTTGACCCTCAAAATTTAGTTTTATTTTTAGTGGTTTTTTCTTAGTGAAAAGATTTGGTAGTTTGATTTTGTTGTATTAACAGTCATTAAATTTTCTTTGGTCCACTTTTGTAGGTTGTTTAAGGATTGTTGCATGGTTTTTTCTAGTTCTGTACTTTTGTTTTTTGGTTTTGAAGTTCGCAGTACTAAGTCATCAGCAAATAGTGCACATTTCACACTTGATTCTTGTATTTGTTGTGGCAGATCATTAATAAATATATTAAAAAGTGTAGTGCTGAGCACTGCGCCTTGTGCTAAGCTGTGGTGTACTTGTTTATATTTAGATATATTTCTTCCATATCTGGTAGCAATAAAGCATTGTGTTAGGAAATGATATAGCCATGGAAACATTGGACCTTGTATCCCTATTTATTTTTTTTTACTTTCTTTAGCAGTTTTGTTCTGCATATAGAATCATATGCACTTTGGAAATCAATAAAATCTGATACATTATCCTCTTTTCTATTGAAGGCGTCTTTGATTTCTTGAATGAGAAGTAAGAATTGTTCATTTGTAGAGTGGAACTCTCTGAATCCAGCTTGACATGGGGAAATTAAATTTTGGGATTCTAGAAACCAATTTAACCTGACATCATTCTTTCCATCACTTTTGCTATTATGCTAGTAAGAGCTATTGGTCTATAATTTTTTATTTCTGATGTTGTTTTATCTTTCTTCAAGAGTGGGACAATTATTGCTTTTCGCCATTTGGCAGGTACAGTGGTGTTCTAAGATAGATGGTAGAGTTTTAGAGTTGTTGTTTTGCCTTTTTTCCAAGGTTTTTTTACGAAGTCTGGATATATGTGGTCTGGTCCAGGAGACCTTTTGTTTTTTAGATTATTAATTGCAATGTTTAGCTCTTGCATATTAAAATTTTGAAAAAAGATATTGTATTGAGTGTTACGATCACATTCTCTTTCTTGTTTCACATCTTTCTTAAACTGTCTATGTTTCTGTTTATTATTTCTTGTTACTTTATGGGAATTAGCATAATATTTATTAAATGTTTCTGCTATGGTTGCATCATTTGTTAATATTTTATTGTTGTGTATGATAGGTGTGCTGTTGTTTTCTTTCCTGTCCTTGACATTTTTTATGAACTTATGGGCTTTGTTGCCATCTGTCCTATAATCCATTTTTTCTAAGAAATTGTTAAAGTGATTCTTTTTAGCTGTATTAATTTCCTTTTTTAGTGAGGCACATTTCTTTTGTCATATTTGTGTATCTGATATGTTTTTTTGTTTGTTGAGCTGTATTTCTAGCTATATCCCTTTGCTTTTTCAGTTCTTCTAACTGGGGATTCCAAAAGGGTTTGAAATTTTTTATTCTTCCACGAGGAATATGTTTTTTTCCAGTTTACAGGATGACTTTACAGAAATTTTTGTTCATATGATCTGGGTGGTCATGCAGCTGTGAGTTTGTTTGTTCTTTAAATTTATGTTCCAGTTCAGTTTTATATTTGTTCCAATCTGCCTTTTTGAAGTTCCAATATGAATTTCTGTGATTTTGACTGTTATTTGCATTATCTAGTTTTATATCAGCAATTACTGCTCTGTGACCAGAACTTGGGTCTTCTATAACTTGTTTTTCAATTTTTGAAACAATATCTGTTGTAGCTAACAAGAGGTCTGGGTTACTGCCTGCTCCAGAGTAATGTATGAAGGTTTTGGGATCTTCTTTATCATAAATCAGTTAAAAGATTGTGGTATTCAAAAATACTTCCACTATCGGCCCTGTAGAATCCACTTTTTCATAACCCCATCTTTTGGAATGGGCATTGAAATCCCTAATTATGATTGTTTTATTTAATTGTTCAATAAGTGAGAGATCTGGTTCATTCCTGTGAGGATTGTAAATACTGTATAAATGAAGATGTGTTTTGTTATCCCAAAAATTTAGCTTTATTAATTCAGCTTTATCTGTGTTATCCATTTCTTTAACAATTTCAAAGGAGGATTTAATATCGTTTTTGACTACAACTAATATTCCGCTACTTATCTGTCTATTTTTGGGTAGTGGGTGTAGTAAAAATCCAGTAAAATTGAAGTATTTAAGCTGATCATTTGTTAGATTTGCTTCTTGTATGACAAATATATCTATGTTATAGTCAAATATAATTTTATTCAGTTCTATTCTTTTTATTTGGGTGAGAACACCTGCGTTCCAGTGTAGAATTCTGATGTTAAATATTCTATTAATATAATGTTTTGGTTCTCGAGAAGTAGTCCCTGCCCGGAAATCCGAATGGGGGACTATTTTGTTGTTGTTTTCTAGTGCCTTGCATCTGGCAATGAAGCCATTAGCATTCGTGCTTTCCAATACTTTTGAACTGTAGTTTCTTCTGACCTTAATGCTTCACAGGTCTTCAAGTGGTCTTCATTCATTTCTGCTGGATCGTGGGACTATTTTAACTCCAGAACATTTTAACCCTCGAGTCATATTTCATAAATATTGAAGAGACTTAGCAGTAATAGTAACCACTTTTTAGAGAGCACCATATTTTTATGTTTTGGCAGTTACATTGCTCTCTCACAACCCCCAGAATGTCTGGAGGACCACACCTGTCGTTGGTTTACAAGTCTCACTGACCTGACCAGGAGAATTATCAAGGTAACCGACCATATCCTCTGATTACCAATCAGAGGACGTATTACATGCCATGACAGGTCAGCATGTTAAGGGTTAAGGTTTTATAGAGAAATGGAGAGGTTGGAAAAATAAAGACTCCCTAACCCTCAGGAACCCTAATAGCATTGGGGTCGGAAGAGAACAAGAGATGACCAAGGTAAGGTCCGAAAGAAAAGTTACAGTGAGGAGCAAAACACCAGTAAGTGGAACTAATGTTCTACTCAGCTTGGGTACCTTGTGGTCGCCATTCACATATCCCCTATACAGTGACCCTTGAGTTCTTCTTTATTATAAATCAGTTCAAAGGTTGTGGTATTAAAAAATTCTTACACTATTTTCCCTGTAGAATCCACAACTGACAAATGTTGGCTCAACTAAAATTGCTTTGTCTGTTTTTTATGCTTTGTTATTTTCCACAATATAAGTGCATCTTATTAAATTAAAAAAACAACACATTCAATTTATATCTTACAAATACATTTTAAATAATATATGTTACTTTACTGATTTTTCAGATAAATCAGGGATCGGAAAATCTGTACCGACTGATGATATGATGTAATACGACCATCAGGGTCAAGCAATACATTCATCCCTCCTTCCCTCACTCAACACACATTCAAACAAAAGCAAGCAGTGGTGGACACTACATTGATAGACATGTCTCTTTGAAGCCATAAAAATGCAAAGAAATCTTCCTATTCCAAGAAGAGTGTGAAGAACAATATTTTTGCAGCACTATGGGAAAAATTGTGAAATGTTTGTTGTGTTTGAAAGTTTCGATTGGTGTTTACAAGTCAAACATTAAATTACTTTACGAAAGTTGTCAAAAAGACTACAATCAAGCCACAAGTAGGAAATCTTAATGTAATTATTATTTATTTATGCCAACAAACTACTGTTGGTAAGTAAGTAAGTTCCAGTTCTACCTCTTAAACTTTGCCCACACACGACTTGTGTGTTTAAAAACACCAACAGTAATTATTATTTATTTATGCCAACAAACTTACTGTTGATGTTTTTAAACACACAAGCCGTGTGTGGGCAAAGTTTGAAAGGTAGAACTGGAACTTAAAAATTCAATGCCACAACTGGGACTTGAACCACAGACCTTCCGCTTACCGGGCGGATGCTCTACCACTGAGCTATTGTGACAAACTGCCAGAATGGCATTAAATTCTCAAACCAGTTCATATTTCTCCTGGTAAACCACAAAGGCAGTCTCACATCAGAGACAAATTACCCCAATGGTGACTTACTATTGTAAGTACTTTATATCCCAGGATTAAATAACCTTAAGATGGTAATTATTATTTATTTATGCCAACAAACTTACTGTTGATGTTTTTAAACACACAAGCCGTGTGTGGGCAAAGTTTGAAAGGTAGAACTGAAACTTAAAAATTCAATGCCACAACTGGGATTTGAACCACAGACCTTCCGCTTACCGGGTGGATGCTCTACCACTGAGCTATTGTGACAAACTGCCAGAATGGCATTACCAGGAGAAATACGAACTGGTTTGAGAATTTAATGCCATTCTGGCAGTTTGTCACAATAGCTCAGTGGTAGAGCATCAGCCCCGTAAGCGGAAGGTCTGTGGTTCAAATCCCTGTTGTGGCATTGAATTTTTAAGTTCCAGTTCTACCTTTCACACCAACAGTAAGTTTGCTGGCATAAATAAATAATAATTACCATCTGAAGGTTATTTAATCCTGGGACATAAAGTACTTACAATAGTAAGTCACCATTGGGGTAATTTGTCTCTGATGTGAGACTGCCTTTGTGGTTTACCAGGAGAAATACGAACTGGTTTGAGAATTTAATGCCATTCTGGCAGTTTGTCACAATAGCTCAATAGTTAGAGCTGCCGCCTGGTAAGCGGAAGATCTGTGGTTCAAATCACAGTTGTGTCATTGAATTTTTAAGTTCCAGTTCTACCTCTTAAACTTGGCCCACACATGGCTTGTGTGTTTAAAAACACCAACAGTAAGTTTGTTGGCATAAATAAATAATAATTACTGTTGGTGTTTTTAAACACACAAGTCAAGTGTGCGCAATGTTTGAGATTTCCAGTTCTACCTCTCAATCCTAAGGTATTTTAAAATAATATTATAAAACCAATCTTTGTTATGAATGAGACAATGAAGTTTAAATATTCAGTGAAGCTTTGCAGTATAGTGAAGAAGTGGATTATAACATACCTACACTAAGTTTATTAAACCTTAAAGGTGGTTGTGTGAAACAACAGTTACAGGTTGCAAATTTACAAGCAAACACAATTTTGAAATCAGAATTATGAAACAAGGCTGGTATACTTTTATGCAGAGAACTCTCTCCATTCATTTGCTGCACATATTTGTGTGTGAGAAATTTTGATTGAAACTGAAGGTTGTAAAATCTAAAGGCAGATCGCGATTGACTAAAGAAAACCTGCGTGCTATGTTGGTACTTATGAATTAACAGATGTTTACAAAAGTGTAAGTAAGGAATACATTAATAAGAAATAAATGTAAAAGCCCTCTCAGTCTGTGTATGTCTTGAGCATGTGTAAAATCAAATGTGTGTTAGAGAAGTTCCTTTACACGCCACTGTGGCTTTCAAACCCCCTCCTTCAAACCATGCGTCATGTGCATGCCATTTCCTGATGTAATTCGTGCAATCACGATGACCGATTTGCCAACTCTTGAGATAAATCATTAAGAAGGATATATAATCTCTATGTGATGTGTAACTTACATCTGTCAGTAAATCTGAAGGTAGCCAAGCCTCACAATGCCAGTTCCACACAGGACTGCCATTACATGCCACAACCGGTGTCAACAGCAATCCAGTTTTTAGTTGTACTTCTCCATCTATGATCACCTTGGCACAACCATGATTTAGGTGGAAGCTGATATAAACCTTCCTTTCTGCTTCATCTGAGTCATGGAGTGAAAGATTAAGAGCCTCATCAATTTCTATGCGAGCACAAAAATTATTATTTGCACTCACTACAGTGTATTCTGGAGTAACATGTGCATAAGAAAGAAACTCAACATTGCCTGAAACTTCTGTTGCTGTCTCAGTATTTTTAAAATGATTATGATTTTTCGCTACTTGATTACTGGTTTCACTTTTGCTCCAAGATACTTCTGGTTTACCATTTATAGTGTTTCCAAAAACAAGTTTTTTCTTGTTGAAAGAAGACTGATCTGAAGTATTAGACCTTATTGCACGTTTATGTAAATCACATTTGTCCATAAGTAAATTATCACCAGTGTTACAAGGAAATTCACTTTGGTTGAAAGAGAAATTTCCTGAATGAGCTTTTTCTCCTTCCGATTCATCTTCAGGAACGAAATAATTATTGCTGTCATGTGCTTGATTATTTACCATAAATTCAGCTGTACTACATGTTAAGTGAGAATCCAGTCTTTTAGGATTTGTTGTTCCATTTGCAGGCAGAGTCCTGTGCTGTTTAATTGAATTTTGATCACTGTTACACATGGTAGTTTTACTTTCCCCCTCTCTATCATGTTCTGATTTTATTTCATGATCATTATCCACCTCATGTTTATTCTTCTTAGCACTGTTATAGTTCTCAGTACTGAATTTAGTATCTGAGTCACCTCTATTCTCATTAGCAAGTGCATCATCACCACTGTTTAATATATCATGCTCCTTATCTCCACTGAAGCTAACATAATAAGAAGCTTCACCAGCACTGCTATCACTATCACTATGTGACTGAGAATTATTATGCTGTTTAAAGCATGTAATGTTTTTGGCAAGCTGTGGCTGACTATGTTTTTCATCTGCTTCATTCTTCACACTGTTTGAATGACAGCTTTTTGTATCTAGTATTTCAGCATTACACTTTTGCTCGTTTATTTCTATAACTTCAAGACCTCTGCTGGACAGTTTAATTATCAAGGGTTCAATATTCTTATGTTTTGTGAGAAAATCTGGACCATATTGCTGGAGGTCAAGAATAAAAAGGTCAGTTTGGCATTGCTGATTTTTGACAGTGCAAGTTTGTTCAATACAGACAGTGTCATCTACTACCTTAGCAACACTCAAATTAGATTGCTGCTTGTCTGTATCTAGTTTATTGGACTTCATATTTTCTGCAGCTGAAATGGCTGAGATTGTGTCCAAAATCTGTTCTGCAGACTTTTCTTGATGTGCACTATGTGATAATTTATCAACCCCATTATCTCCAGTGTTTTTATTTTCATCAACATTTTGTTTCAAACTATGAGGTTTATTATTTATATTCAGTGCAAGCGAAGTGTCACATTGTTTAATACACAGCGCTTCAGGTAAGTTCGTTAAATTTTGATTATCATTTTTAATGGTGTGTACATTTTTGTGGTTGATTTTATTCTGCTGATGAACATTCAAAGGCACTTCCTTCAGTGACTCTTCAATATTATCTCTATGAACACTCTTGACTGGTGATACAGCTTGCTTTGCTCCTGAGTTAAACTGATACTGTGTGACTGAAGCTTCAGTGAAGTTCTCAGCTTTTGTTGCAAATGATGAGAAGTCATAATACACAGAATTAGATGGTTGAATTCTTGTTGGTACATAGCTCGTTTCCATAATCCCACGTACTCTTTCAAACAGCTGAATCTGATCTTCAGTGCCCAAACAAAGTACAGCATGAAGTTGTCCAGCTTGAACTCTAGTAACAGGATTAAAAACATTCACCCATCCATCCACACCAACCACAGGATACTGCAAATATCAAATAAACAATTTTATAAATAACTGAAAACATTTAAATAATAATGAAATTCATAGACTATAAATAGTGAATATCATGCATTTGTTCCAGATATATTTTAATTAAAGAAAAACGTAAAAGCCATTTGTTCTACTTTGAAATGAATTGTTAAACAGCAGAGAAACTAAGAGCTTCTTTTAAAAATTCCATAGTATTTCTTTCACTGGCATTAACAGTATCATAAGATTCTAGAAAATAAAAAACACAAACATTTTGTTGCAGTTCCTCTACCTTTGCTTGTCTAAGTTGATCTGTTAACAGTGGATTTCTGAATGCAACAAAAAATGGATTTAATGGCAGCTTGGCAATGCCTATCAATGTATCATTCTGTGCAACAGGTTTTCTTTCCCATAATTCAACAATAATGAAGTTGTTGTGACATCTTTCCAGGAACCCAGCAGAGAGTAATACTGGAATAAGCTGAAAAAAAAACAAACAAGCAAGAGTTTTTGGTTTTCACAAACTACAAAATGGTATACCTCTAAAAATAAGTATACATCAAATGATACCAACATAAACTTTAAAAAGCATATGTAAATCAAACCCAACTGCATTTGTTTGAGCAGAATTCAATTCATTTTGCCATTTGTTAAAATGACAATAGGGCAAGACTTGCAAATACATGGCCTGAAAAAAGTAAATTAATTTCTTAATGTTTGTAATATGCACTTTTTAACTTCTGAAGTATTTCTCCTTCAGTTTAAGCAGTTCTTAAATATCATAATTGTAAGCAATATTGAGGATAACAGAGTGAATGATCCTCCCATCAGAGCTAAAATTCAGCATGTTGATACCAAATGAAATACTATAATACCCATACTTCATGTGGTATAAGAGGAATTGCATAGAAGTGACCAGCTGTGTTCATCATGCAATTTAAATGCAATTATTAACTTATGCAAAGATGTAGAGCTGTACAGCAAGTACAGATTGCCTCTATGGTTGAGTGATTTTTGTCAATTATAGGCCAATTAGCCTTCTAAACACCATAAGCAAAGTGCTAGAAAGTGCAAGAGAATCAACAAACACATATGTAAACACAACACACTGATACCCGAACAGTTTGGATTCAGAGCACAACATTCAACCACACTTCAACTTTTGCGAATGACTGAGCAGATAACCAATGGCAATAAAATGAATAAATCAACAGGTGTCCTATATTTGAACATTGCATGCGTCTTCAATAAAGTCTGGCACGCAGGACTAATTAGGAAACTAAAAGAATATGCTTTCACTGATACTGCCATAGCTCTAATTAAGGATTACCTCTCCGATTGGCATTTCCGCACCTTGGTAGAGGAAGCAATATCGAGCATGAAGCAAATTAGAGCCGGTGTTCCACAAGGAAGTTTGTTGGGGCCGACAATATTCAACTTATACATTAATGACATTCCCAACTTAATAAGAACAGACAAATACATTTCTGCAGATGATACTGCATTAGTAATACAGTCCATCTAACCATGTATTATTCATCAACGGCTCCAAAATGCCCTAAATATGCTTGAACCCTGGTTCTCCAAATGGAGAATAAAAGTAAATGCTAGAAAAACTCAAACAACAATTTTCACGAAAAGACTCCTGCACAGAAAAAATCAGTGTATCCTTCAGCCGTTAACATTCCAAGTCAAAGGTATCGACTGGAAGGACCAAGTGACTTATTTAAGTCTAGTTATAGACCAAGGCCTCACTTGGAGTAAACACATCTCCATGATCAGAGCCAAGGCAAGCGCTCAGCTAAACAAACTCTGCCCAATGATCAATATAAATAGCCGACTTAAAATAAATATGGGTCTTACTCTATGTAAAACACTCCTATGACCAATAATCAAATATGCAGCTCAGGCAAGCCACTTGTAATGTAATGTAATCTTTATTTCCATTTCATTTACAAATTATTATACTTTTACATACGTGTTACTACATTGAGTTGCTGATTACCCTTGGGCCCATTAGGCTCAAACACTGAGGTGGTAAGCCACTTACACAAACTACAAACACTCCAAAACAGAATAAGGATAATAACAAAACAACCGCCGGTAGCACCGGTCTATCTCTTACACAATGAGCTAAAACTGCACACTATCGAAGACTTCATAAAAAGCTTTAGCATATACAAGCGCAAAGACAACAACGGTAATGCCCTAATCAAAAGATTAGGCAATTATGAAACAGACCGCAACAAGCACAAAAGACCGCTGCCATTATTCAACAGGTCCTTCGGCCCAAGGGATACGGAATTCGACATACAAGAATACCTCCAAACACTAATAAGACTTCCATAGAAGCAACAATAATACCCATGACTTGCAGTACGACTTGACGTTGGCAGTCTACCAGTCCTTGCACCTAGCCAAGGTGGTCCAGTGGGGATGCAACCCTCATGTTAATCTGACATTGGCAATGAATAACTGGACATGATTTACACATAAAATTAGATTAGATATAAGTTCAAACAAAATACAAGTAAAACATAAGCCCTAAACTAATAAGACGCAGCTATAGCGCAGACAATACTAAAAACTACATTTAGAATTAGAATACTTCTGACTGATGCAGCTATTTGTGAAAATAAAGACAAATCTACTTGTGAACTAGAGCTTACTTAGACTAACACATTCACATGCGCACAATATTACAATTCAATAAGATGCCCTCCCCTGGGGAGGAGAGAAAAATACACAAAAAACTGACTACTAAGAATAAGATTTTCCAAGTTAATTATGACTATGTCCTCTTTATGTTTCAGGATGCAACAAGTAGATTACAATGGCGATTCCAACCGGAAATGAACCTAAATCCTTAACCAAATCCCACACCATGAATTCGCCAGGGCATGGACAGGGCCTCGGTCATGTTTATGTCCTGCCATCTAATATCACCCGGTGACAGCCACAAGGCCAGCCAACACATGTTTTCCCATGAATCTGCAGGTGTGGTTCGTGATACTGCTGGATATCCTTCCCTGAATTCTCTCCAGTGGAGGTGTTTTAGTGGGCAGTACCTTTGGGCGAAGCTCACAGTCTCTACTGTGCCTCCCAGTACAGTGGAACTCCATAAATGGATTTTCCCTCTCCACTTGAAAAAAAAAGTATTTTCATTCAGATCCTGATGAAGGCCATGGAGTATAAAATGGATGAAAGCTCAATATTCATAAACGTGATATGGCTGATCACTCGCAAAGCCTTGATTAATCAAATAAAAGATGTTCCTTATAGATTTTATGTACTATTTATTTATAATGTATTAAATTTGTTTACTTTCCAGAAAATAAACATAATATTTAAAGAACCCAGGTGACCCCCCTATGAGTCATGACCAAAGTATTGGGAAACGCTGCTCCAGATAAACAAAACCACATTACCTCACGATGACTGTAGTTAGGAACAGAAGTTTCCCAGCAGATGTTGCTTACTGCAATGTCTTCTTGCCAAAATGATTTACTAACAACATAAGAGTTCATTTCATTGAACCCTCGGCCACTGGAGATGTAAATTAGCCCATATAACAGCAGAGGCTGAAAATAAACATAAGAAAACGAATATGTTACAGGTAAAGAGAATTGCTAGATCATGTTTTCCCTCGAGGGGAGTCTCACCAACAGATGTTAAAAGTCATGCAACACTGAAGTTAATGTAAATTATGTTTCATCAAACAATATTAGCTGCAACATTGTTTTAAACTTTATGTTAAGTTAATATCACTCTACCCTTGTGTTAAGGGATTTAACAAATACTGGAAGTTGGAAAATGGCTACCATAAACCAAGCTGTTGACTTGGAGTTGTTTGAATGCTGATTATTTGAAAATCTGCAAGAGGAGGGATTTTAAAATGGTACAGACTCTCAAATCTATTATGAGCAAAACTCTAGAAATATGAGAGGCCAGAATACTACCAATAGAAACATGTATTTTTGTCTTATTCTTCAAGTGTTGATTACTCTTGAGATTTTATGCTACTGGTCATTTTTTTTAATAGTAAATGATAGTGTTGAAATTTCCAAAGCAACTGAAGGTATACAACACCAAATCTCTGGTCTTTTAGGTGGTACATTTCAAGTTAGCATAAAATTGCTGAATTTGCTTACTGCACATGGGAGAAACGTGTGCATTAAAACTAAATTTTGTCATGGAGTTCCTCCCATGCAAGCTTCTCCTTTAATTTAAGCCAGTCACTCCTTTTTTTTCTTTTTCAATCAATAATTCTTCTCTGTTTAGTAACCAGTTCCATAATTAACATCTTTTTTTGAACCTAAAAAATAGTTCTTCTACACCTAGATTTTTCAGTTGACATAGCAATTCTGGCCTAAAACAATCAGGAAAATCACCACACAATTCTCATGAACATACACATTTGTCTGCTATCAGAGTGCACTCACAAGTGGTGCTGTGTAATTTGGTCACTACCTCATCGAAACCATTCCTTTCCACTTTGTCTTCGATGTTAACAATTTGCTGTAAAAGTTTGTTGAAACTCAAGGGTTTTATCATTATGTTACATGATATTAGAACAGACAGTTTGATTGGTGAAACCATCCCTAAGCTTTATATTTGCCTACAAAATATCCCATATGTCTTTATTTTTCCTGCACAATAAAATATGTTTATCTTGAAAGTAAAGTTCTTGAATCTTATATCTTGAGGGAAAACACAATGAAGTTATTTTACATGTAAATGTTTTTGAATCCTATTCCTTTAACCTGATTTGTAAATAACTGTGAAAAAGGAATAAAACTATATATAACAGTGATAGATCTTAATGTATTATTTGCACTTCATGAAATATTTCATTTTGAGGAGTCTTAACAGAACTCCATTGTACATTGTATGTTTTAACAAAGATTAGGATATTTTGACAGATATGAGTTATTTGGATGTGTGAGAATTACTTGATAATCTCTGACCTCCAAGCTTAAATGGTGGGCTTAAGTATGAAATTTGGTATGTATACAACTTTTCATTTTTCATTTATACTGTGTGCATGTCATTTCTGAGTTTCCTCTCTATGATATTTTAATGTCACCTCCTATTTCTCCTCCTTTCCACCTCTTCCAGGAAACATCAAAACAGACATTTCCAGTGAAATGTTGATACAAGTATGCTTGGTTCCAATATCAGTCAAGCATTGAATGCTTTAATATTGACTCATCTTTGCTTCTTTAGTCTACACACAATTAGAATAATGTTTTGAAGTTCTATATATAATTCTAAAGTATGAACAAATTAGAAACTAAAAACTTCACTTATCTTAGTAATGTTGCACGTTCTTTTTGCACAAACTGACCCAGGGTTTCAAGTTGTCTCTAACTCATTCTCAAAGCTATACTCACTGTTAATAGCTTCAATTTTCCTTATTCTATATATAAGTTGAAATTGACATATGGCTAAAGGTGCTACAAAAGCATTTGCATCACTGAGTTGCCTTTGAGCTTATAGCACATAAATAGATTTGTCTGGAATCAGACCAAACTTCACTCTGTGGTGATCAGTCCCACTGTGCTTTGGTTTCAAAGTTGAAAGTGTATGGTTTAAGCATGGATTTCCATCTCTAGCCTAAAGACAGTTATGTGAAAAATAACAATTTCTGTATGTTGTATGCATAAAAATTACACACAAAATGGTAACTCTGAGTTTTTAACATTAGCTGCACAAAAGCGCAGATTAAAAGGTTCACTGTTCTTTAAAGGATCTTTTCAATAAAAAGAAAAATAATATAATCCATACCTTTTCTACATATTGTTGTTTCATTTCAAGTTCTGGCAAATTTTCTTTATTTTGTTCCTGTTGCTCCTTTTCTAACAAATCCAAGTCCTTAAACACTTCTTCACTGTTTTCTTGCATTGTACCCTTTTTAGTTCCCTCTTCTTTCACAGAACTACTGCCTTCATTCACAACAACTTTAAAGAATTCTTTTCCAAAATATTTACAATCTCTTCCAAGCTCTATCGTAGTTCTAAGTTTTCCTATGCAAAATGGATGAGGCACTTGAGCCAATGAAAATACTGGAGATTCAGAGCTAAAACTTAGGCTTTCAGAGTTCATAACACTGCACATTTCCAAAGTTGCCTTTCCAATTTGCAGTGGAACACGCTGATTTGAATTTCGAAGGAAAACTTTCACCAAAATTTTCAAGTCTTTAAAATTTTCCAGCCAACAGCCTTTTCTTCTCAGCAGGCGATGTACAGAACTTTGACCAAAATAAATCTCTGAAAAATAGGAAATTGAGAATCAACACCTATAAATTAACTATTGAATTCTTCCTAAAGTAACCCAGTGTGGTATTTGTAATTGTGAATGCAAATTAAGAACAAGATTATAATAATACCGGTACCAAATATGAATATAAAATGTATAAAACTCATTAAATTCATTAAAAATAGCTGTTGTATGAAACATTAATTAACAATGTAATTGGATCAGACACTTAAGTTGTTACCCATTAATTAAAATGTGAATAAACCCCTATGACTTAAATTGGGACGAACTTAGTTGTTGTAATTTTCCTGAGTGTTGGTGGCGGTTGTTGTTTCTGTATTCTGTGCAGCATTTGCCCTATTTGGCACATCTTCCTCCTGTTCCTGTTGTCTTATGTTGGCAGTGTTCCATTGGTTTCTGCCCCTTTGGCGCGAACCCCTGTTGTATGATGGTCTTTGGTTGTTGAAGTATTCCCTACAGAATCGTATGTGATTCACTTGATGGGTACGGTCTCCTGGTCTTCCACGATCGTATCTATGCGTTCTATATCTCAATTCACCCCTTGGTATTGTGTCGTGGTACCGCTGTCTTGTGTTCTCCATCCTCTCGCCATGATTGTGTGGTTGTGGGAAATGGTGTGCCCCTCTCCCCCTGTCATAGGTGCTCCTATTATTTCTATCTTCTCCCTCATTCTGGTTGTTCGTAGCCGTGCTCCGGTTTAAGATGGGTGAGTAATACAATCTTATGTTCTCTCATTTCTGATTCAATTTTTCCCATCCTATCTCCTATGATTTCTATCCTAGCTTCTAAGGCTTCCTTTGTCTCATTTAAGTTTTTATGTACTAATTTTAAATTAGTTTCCATTACTTTCATATTTTCTTTACACTCCTGTCTTCCTAATTCTATTTTCTGTTCTAAGTCCTTTCTCACTTCCTCCATTTTCTGACCTATCTCTTCCTTATTCTGTTCTAGTTTCTGGCCTATACTCTGACCTAAACTTTGTTCTATGTCCTGTCTCACTCCCTCCATTTTCTGACCTATCTCTTCCCTATTCTGTTCCATTTTCTGACTTCTTTCTTTTTTATTTTGTTCTAGTTTTTGTTCTAGTCTTTCAAACATGATCATTAATAACCTTTGGTCTTTTCCTATTGCTACCTGTTCCTCACTTTCTGGTTCTATTTGATAACTAGGCCTATCTGCCCCTTCCTCTACTCCTGTTTCTATCTCTTTTTGCGACATTTTAGTTTCTTTATTCGGTTCTCTTTGGTTCAAAAGTCCCACTATTTTGCCGCTTCGCAGTAACATACAAATAAAAATAAACTGGATGTAAAAATAAAAATTTTTGGTCCTACTTTTTTTTTTGTTGATTTGTCCAGTTATGTGCATCTCCTGGGCAGTTGGCTTCGCTAGACAATCTCTGGTGTTTTCCTGCGTTGATTATCCGTTCATCGGTGTTCTGATGTACTATTTAGGTTTCAAACGATGGTCTAATGGCGTCTTCTTTCTAATGGCGTCTAATGGCGTCACTTGGTATTTTGCGTAAGTTCATTCCCCGTAATTTCCATTCCATCCGAAATTCGTGCTCCACGTTGGGCAAGCCATTTGGTGCGGTTTTTGCAATTATAATTACGGAATGTGCTGTGCTATGGGACTCCTTTTCTATCTAGGTCGTGGTAACGGATGGAATGAAAAAGCACACAATGTTTCTTCACCACAATGTATTATTTTATAACACTTCATCGATACTTTACATTAAATAATTCCTCTCAGCAGCATTCTAAATGATTTAAAACGCTTCCACCTTCTCATTTAGTGGAACCAATGCTTGATGAAAGTCTGGTGAAAATTCTATGTTCACACTACCTAAATATGTCCTTTCACTTCGCTTACCACACGCGAGTGAGAGTTTATGGCATCACCTGATGCGACACCGCCTTTTTTGTATACATCCGCGTATGCGTCCATCAAATAGTTCTTTCTTGTTAGGGAAGCGATCCCTAATCATCCTCCCCTACTTTTATTATGGAACACATATAATTCTAATATTTATACATATATATTAAAATCAAATATGGAAACATTCATGACGTCTTTGGGCAAACTTAATTGTTCGTAACAATGAACATTTTTAACACGTTTTCGTCATTTGATCATTTCATACCAACATCAAAAAACAAATTACACTTTTAACAAACATTCAGATGAATGATCTTCTTTTGGGGTCTTCTAATATTCTGTCTCACTTTCATACTTCTTCCATTCAAACTATGTTACAAAAAGTAGTGCATATTGAAACTGGAAGCAGAAGAGAGCAAACAAGAGTCAAACTGAAATGGGATTCACTGTTACCTGAGAGTATAGCTTATGAATTCTGAAAGTGTTATTAGGAAATTAGTTGCTTAAATTTAATAAAGATACATCACACAAATCGTGCATAACATTAACAAGCTTGAGTACAAAAGTTCATGATGGATGATCCCCGGTTTTGACATGTGATTACAATGTTGCTTAAAGAAAGTGACTAAATCACAGGTGGTGTGTTAGAAAAGAGCCAATGGACACTGCATACTTTCGTGATTGCTAGTCAATACGCATATGCTGCAGTCATCTTTTTAAGCATTGAAAGTAATCTAGGAGTTTCAGTGCAACTGCTCTTAGCCAAGGCCAGGGTAGCTTCGCTCAAGTCAATTACAATTCCCAGGCTAGAATTACCAGAATGCCTAGTTGGAAGTAGACTTGCATCTTCGGTTAAATCAGCTTTGCGCTTGCAAGATACAAAAGAATATTTCTACAGTGACTCTTCAACTGCATTGGCTTGAATAAGAAGAGACGAACAATGGGTTACCTTTGTTGGCAACAGAGTAAAAGAAATTAGAGGCTTAACATACACTGAAGAGTGGAAATATATTCCAGAAATTCATAATTCACATATCGAGAGTATGTTATCCTAGCTAGCTGCAAGACTCAGAATGGTGGAGGGGACCTTTTTCACTACATACAGCACCACAGGCGGTGATACTGATGATACATGGAATGAAGATGGAGCACCGGTGGAATAAGATGGAGAAAAATGGAGAACCCAGAGGAAACCCGCCCCAGTGCCGCTTCGCCCACCACAAATCCCACATGTGGTTAACTAGGATTGAACCAGGACCGTGGCAGGGACCTGAATGGTTAAAGCAATCTGAGA
Organism: Tenodera sinensis; assembly: GCA_030765045.1. Classification (NCBI taxonomy): domain Eukaryota; kingdom Metazoa; phylum Arthropoda; class Insecta; order Mantodea; family Mantidae; genus Tenodera; species Tenodera sinensis. The sequence continues at coordinate 229,644 of JAUKNM010000131.1, forward strand.
TAGAATGGCCATTTCAACAAATATAAAATGATGAGAATGAAATTGCAATCTCTGAGGAAAGGAAAAAGAAGCTGAACCACAATGTAATAATGATAAGCATAGATATGACATGAAACTGGAGTTTTTCTCAATGAGTACGGGTAGTAGCCTGGATTCTCAGGTTCTATAATAATGCAAGGAGGAATAATTCTCTTATGGGTCCCTTACAATATTCAGAAAACAAGACAGCAGAACTGAAAGTCATTAAAGGGATTCAATCAGATTCATTTCCAGCTGAAGGTAATAAATACAGTCAATGATATCAATCTTGTTGGGGATGAAGATGGTCTCATCTGAGTGAAGACCAAGATTGTGATGAGAATTGACCGAATGAACTTTAGGTACCCATTGCTGTTGCCTAAGAAATATGAAATTGTGGAAGCAATTATCTTTGAGCAACATCAACTTCATGGTCAGGCTGGTGTGCAGTTTTTAATGATCCATATAAGAAAAAAATGTGTGATAAATGTTGTGCATGACTATTATGAACAAGTGACATGTGACCTTTGTTATATTATTTTATTTTGACCTAAATTATTCCTACAATTTCAGGTGGGAGGAATTTTGAAAATATAGTTGGTAATGGCAGATGTTTAGTTTGACTTCAGTGGTCATCTGTTATAAAAAAAAGTTGAAGTGACAATAGTCTCTTTATCCATCACGATAAAGATTTTGAGTTAAAAATATGTCAAAAAGGAGTCAAATTTGTTATTTAAAGTAGATTTATAACAATGGTTTAGGAAATTTATCAACATTAAGCTAAGGTCAGGTATATTTAGACATAATCAGTGTACAGGTATATTGTATATAAAAAGAAGCTTATGCATAGTATTACAACTGTCAAAAAAATATTATATATGTATAGTATTAAGTTATGTTAGAATACATTGTAGCTAAGGCAGCCAAAGGAAATAAATATTAAGCCCAAAAAGCATTAATGTCAACAGTGAGATTAAGATAGCAAGATAGTGAACAAGTGACTAGTATAGTGAAAAAGAAGTGTTATGAGCAAATGAAGATAGTAAGTGAAGTGAGATGTGCAGTAGGTCAGCTATAGTGAAGTGTCACGGAGGGTTCACTATTGATGGCTGTCAAGTAAGTACTGAACAACATAGCATTGTTGAGTGCTATGGATTATTGTCTAACTGTATATCATACACTAATCTAAAGCAGGGACATATGAAACAGTAATAACAGCAATATTGTAAATTATTATAAATGTTATCTTAGGTCATGTCATTATCCTTTGTATTATTCTGTTGAATTTGAATATTATGTTGTTTACTATAAAATTGTAATACTATAAGTTGGGCCTGCATGTGGCTATAAATATACTAAAACTTAAATAAGTAAAAAGATGCCATTGGAAAATGCTAAAACATTCCAACGAACATTGATTCAAATGAAATATAGATGCAAAAGCTAACTGGCCAAGTCAAATGTCTTGTAAGTACAGAGCTAATCAAATCATGTGAGAGAGACACATAATGATACAGTATCTTGGCATCACTTGGCCTTTCTACTCTGAGCTAGTAAGACATGTGCCGCGAGCTGCTGTAAAATGTATAAAGACACACAGGCAAAAGGCATCTTATTTGTGTGTGTATGTTCATGTAACAAAGTTTTGATTTTTTCAACATATCCTAAGCAGTGGACTTTATTTGTGTGTGTTATTTTAAAGTTTCCTGCATTCTTTCCCACACCCATAAGAGATTTTATTATAAATCTAGTTGCAGTAGGAGGAAGCAATTTCATATTAATTGAATTAGTGACCACAGTTTTTGGAAAACAAAGAAAACTTTACACAATATCAATACACCACAGTAATTATTATTTATTCATGCCAACAAATTTACTGTTTGGTTTGTAATTATTATTTATTTATGCCAACAAACTTATTGTTGGTGTTTTTAAATACACAAGCCGTGTTTGGGCAAAGTTTGAGAGGTAGAACTGGAACTTAAAAATTCAATGCCACAACTGGGATTTGAACCACAAACCTTCCGCTTACCAGGCGGCTGCTCTAACCATTGAGCTATTGTGACAAACTTCCAGAATGGCATTAAATTCTCAAACCAGTTCGTATTTCTCCTGGTAAACCACAAAGGCAGTCTCACATCAGTGACAAATTACCCCAATGGTGACTTACTATTGTAAGTACTTTATGTCCCAGGATTAAATAACCTTCAGATGGTAACTATTATTTATTTATGCCAACAAACTTACTGCTGGTGTTTTTAAACACACAAGCCGTGTGTGGGCAAAGTTTGTGTGTGTGTGTGTGTGTGTGTGTGTGTGTGTGTGTGTGTGTGTGTGCGCGCGTGCGTGCGTGTGTGTGTGTAGGATGTTAATTAACTACACTGAAATAACTTGAGAAATTGTACTCATATAAGTAATTTGAGATAGGGAATGTATGGTCCACAAATAAACTTAACACAGTTATATAATGTTAAACATATTAATATCACACATTGATAAGTTGGTGTTATAGCAAAGTCAGGTGAAAAATTGGTTTATAAGTTTTTAAAACTACTGTCTGAGTATAGAAATATCGATTTTCAGTAGCCTGTTACCAGTTTTCTCAAGATTTACTGCCACAAAAATCTCTGAAATCTCGGACTAATTACCTGACAGTGTGACACTGAACAACAATTAGCTGCCTTCTTGTATTATGTAGCCTACTCTAGAGACTTTTGCTTGACTGCTCTTGTGGCTTAATTTGTAATGTCAAAGGTAGTACTCCTAAACATCGCTTCCTATCATGCAGTTACTATTTCTGCTTTCTTTTTTTATTCCATATGAAGAAGAGCTTTAACACTACTATCATTTCCTTATTCGGCTAACACCAAAATTTTGGACAGAGTACGACAATCGTTCCTTTGCCACTGTCAATTTTGCCATGAAAATTCAGGTCACAATTTTGAGCAGTTCCTATAAAACTGATGTTTTCAGATGTTTTTACTCTTTCTTTGACCCTTTAAAGTACTTCTGAAGTGCAGCATATGAACACATTAAGTAGGTTTCAACTTTTTGTTAGCAAGAATTGTAACTGCCATGTTGAAATAAAACTACATACATTGAAACATAATTTAAAATGTAGATCAAAAGAAAATTAATAAGCTCTACTCAAAATAAAGAAAAAAAATAATAATAAATAAAAGAGAAGCAAACGAGACTCAAACACGATGATGACCTTATGCTCAAACACTAACATTATAATCACTGAGCCAGAGAGGTACACTCTAAAATGTCCCTTCCTTTTTGTGTGTTCCACTCTCGAATGGTTGATATTGGTCAGTGGTGTACTGGCACTTAAGGAACTTACAGCCGTCACTTCGAAATTTGAACAAACAAAACATAAGTCTCCCATCTCAAATTACTTGTTTAAAACATCTCTATATCCTCTGAAAATATTTTGGTGTAGTTCATTAACACCTGTATATAATATTTGTATGCAACCAGAATTCTCTTATATGCAAAGGGATGATCTGCTCGCTTGGATTAGAGGATACACACATATTATTGTTTTTTATTCTTTTCTATCAAATGCTACCTGCAATATGATATGTTTATGCAGCTAACTATAATCTGATACCTACAAGTAATGTTTCAATGGTTCTTAAGTACCTTATAGATCTAAATAAATAAAGCACAAAAACCATACTTTTCTTCAAGGAACAATTGACCTTCCAGGAATGAAGAAATGTAATATCATTTACTTTTAATTGTAATTTTGCTTTCTGCTTACTTTTGGTTCTGCTTACAATGAAGATGTTCAGTCCTTTACAGTATGCAATACAATAGCTTTACCTAAGTTTGAGAAAAAGTGCATGCACAGAATACTATTTTCTTCAAGAATATATAACATTATAACCAAGTTTATCCATAGTGAATGCTGTCAAATTACGTGGTCCAAATAACTGCACACCAACTTTCTGTGCCAAGGATGTGTATCACCCTCAGTCAAGGATGCTACCAATTAAGTACACTTTAATTAATTGATAGTCCCAAGTAATAACTTGGAAAGGCCATTGATAATAACAAGGAGACCCTTGAATTTCTTTCACAAAGACTTGAAAGAACCGACTTGATCAATGGCATAGAGTACAATCCCTCACCTTCACATGGTGTAGCTGCTAGTAGTTAAACACATGTTTGATGAACCAAAGGGAAGGGCTACTCACCAAGTGGATGGTCAGCACGGTGAGATAATGACCGAATTGGTGTTTCCTCCTTTCCATTATACCAATTCCCTCTTTAAACATTTCTAGCCTCCCTTGACTGAACACTTGATACATTTTTAGACTCTGAGGTATTAGAGTATTCGAGGCAAGAGGGATCTTTTCTATTCATTATCCATCTTCTCAACCTGTTCACACTCTTCAAATATGCTGACCTATTACAGCATTCAAAAACGTCGCCAAGTAGCACATAGGGGAAAGTTGATGATAACCTTGATCTCTCGACAAGGTTCAATGAACCTGTACACCAACAACAGATATGGGTACACAGGAGGTTGTGATTGGATGAAATAGCCACCAAAACATTAAAAAAAATGGTGTCCATATAAATTGGCTATTGATTAGTTAAACACTCCAAAATGAAGAGAACCACACAAGTAAAATATTCCAGACAAGTCTCCCATTTCAAATCTCCAGGCAGGGTCTACTTTTGTGGATCTTAACACTTTGAAAATACTACAATGGAATGCTGGAGGCATGTCCTCAGCAAAGAAAACAGAAATAGATAACAATATTAATCGTAACTCATTGAATGTTCTTAATTCAAGAAGCTAATCTCACAAATGATAATCTGGAATATTACAAATTCACAGGATATGAAACACATCTATAGAGAAAGGACGATAAATCAGTAGTGGAATCATAACAGGAATATCAAATAAATTAAAAGCTCATTTTACAACTGTAAAAGAAATGGATAACAATGACACATTAGAAATGACAAAACTGGTTATTTGGAAAAATAACCAACATTTTTGAGATCCCATTCTCTTTGCACACTACAAAGTTCACTCTACAAAACAATTTATTTAGATGTAAATTGTGTGTTTTGGTGAGGTCTACATTTTTTGTGTACTAAGATTTTGTCTATCTCTTATGGTTTACAAGTTATTCAAAAGTCACCTAGAGTAAACAGGACTACATAGGCTATAGCCAGAAAATTCAAAATATACATTTCATACAAACATCTTAAACACACTGCATTTAAATCAAAACTGATACAGCCATTTTCAAGAAAATCAAAATTTTCCATGTAAAGGGTAGTTTAAGGTGGGGCTATTTTCTTCAAAATCTTCGTGTCGCATCCTTGAAAGACATTAAACTTCACTGACTCTTCTTTTTTGAGTTATGATGTCCACACACACACACACGCACGCACCCACCCACGCATGCACACACACACGCACCCACACATCCACGCACGCACACAAACAGACCTTTTTCTAAAACTGCTTTTTTTGGATTCAGGGGGGTCTCAAAACATATATTTCAGGTGAAATATCGACATCGAATTTTTGGGTGGAACACAATACTTCCTCCACTTACCAGTAGAGAAAGTAAAAATAAATAACAATGTTCCATTTGACAGAAGTGTAAGTTCTCTAAAACTTACACAAATAACAAGGAACATCTCCGAAATGCTTCACTCTACAAAAAATTTATTCAGACATAAATTGTGTGTTTTAGCTAGATCTACATTTTTTGTACAGTGAGATTTGGTCTATCTCTTATGGTTTACCAGTTATGCAAAAGTCATGCAGAGTAAATAAGACTTCATGGGCTATAGCCAGAAAATTCAAGATATACATTTCATTTGTCATAAAAATATCTGAAACATGACAGTTTAATCAAAATTGTTGGAGCCAATTTCAAGAAAATCAAAATTTTTCACGTAAAGGGTAGTTTAGGGTGGAGTAATTTTCTTCAAAATCTTCATGTCACGTACTTGAAGGACATCAAACTTATATATATATATATATATATATATATATATATATATATATATATATATATACCAACTCTGGTCCTTAACCAACTTTTCTTTTTTGAGTTATGCTGTCCACAAACTGACAGACACACACACGGACCTTTCTCTAAAAATGTTTTTTTTTATTCATGGAGCCTCAAAACATGTATTTCCGGTGAAATCTTGACATCAAATTTTTGGGTGGAATAGAATACTTCCTCTACTTTACTAAACATAGTAGAGAAAGTAAAAAAGATGATCCACCTACATTTATAAATTATTCAGGATCAGGTACAAATCCAGGCCTTTTATTAGTAACATCCGACATATCTCAAGCTACAGAGAAGAAAATCATTGAAAACCCTGGATCTATTATTGCCTCTATACACCTACAAAAACAAAAACCTCAAACCAATATCAGCACAAGCACTTGGAACTTCGAGAATGCAAATTGGAACTCATTCAAATCAGAATTAGAAGTTAAACTTAGCAAACCAATAGACGACAACTTAAATTCAGATGAATTAAATACTTTTCTCTGTGACATTTTACAAACAGCAAAAAAATATATTTCTAGAGGAAAACAAAAACAATATGCTCCTTTCTGGAACGAAAGTTTAAACGTACTTAAACAAGACAGAGAATATACTAGAACAAAAGCAGAACGAAGTAAAGATCCTATAGATGTCAAAGAATGGAGAAAAAAAAACAACCATATTAAACAAAGAAATAAGAGAGATAGTTTTAATAATTTTATTGAAAATACAAATTACAGAACTGATAGCATTGAAACATAAATTTTTAAATAAATTTCTGCCAAACAAATCAATACAAGTAGTGTATTAACCATAACAATATACAATTAACAAATAATTGTGACTACTTTCAATAAATATTATGCAAATTCGCACACTTTACCAACAATTGTAAAAAAAGAAATAGACAAAAGAATTAAGAAAAATATTAAACAAAACATCAAAAATAACAAAAATAGTTGCGATAGATTACAAATATTCCAACAAAACTTCTATATCAAAGAATTAAATGTTGCCATTCAAAGATTAAGGAGCAAAAAATCCCCTGGGCCAAACTACATTCATCCTGAATTCATAAAACATTTAGGCCTGAAATATAGAAGTTTACTGCTGTCTCTTTATAATTTTATAACTTTATAATTTATCAATTTACTGTCCCAGCAAACTGGAAAAAAGCAATTACCAATTCTAAAGGTAAACCAGCAGATAAAATCAACTTAGACCAATAGCACCTACAAGTATGCTTGCAAAAAAATGGAAACAGTCATTCTAAGTAGATTAAACTAGTATCTAGACTCAAATAACATTTTACATTAAGACAAGCAGGATTTCGACAATTTCATTCAGCTAATGAGCAAATTTTACATTTTAGTCAAGATATAAAGGATAGTGTTAATAAAAACGAAGATGTTTTGGCAGTTTATACTGATCTTCACACAGCATATGATTCTATATGGAGAAACAAATTATTATAGAAACTTCAAAAAATAGGAGTTCAAAGCAATGTTCAGTTGGATAAAAGATTTCATATCCCAAAGATTCATTGCTACTAGATGTTATAATGTACAAATTTCAAACAAATTCACTGTTGGTAGTAGTACTCAACACTATTACATGGAGCAGTACTCAGAACTATCTTAATGTGTACATTAATGATTTGCCTGAAAAATTAGAAGTATCAAAAATGAAAACTGCACTATACGCAGTTGATTTAACAATGTGGATGTCAGGAAACCCAAAGCATACAACCAAAATTAAAAGTGCAGCTAATACAGCACTAAAATATTGAAACACGTCTAATTTAATGGCTGTCACTATTGATAAAAGTAATCATCAAATATTCTCTGTTGGACACAAAGAACAAAAATTCAACATTTCAATATGACAATCACATTCTGTGAAAAACAAATGAAGCTAAATATTTGGGAATAATATTTGATAAAAAGTTTACATGGAACCAACCCATTAGATACATTACCGAAAAAGCCAGCAAAAAGTTATCTCTTCTCAAGAGACCAGCAGGAAAAAAGTGGAGATGTTCACGAGAAATATTAAATACAATATATAAAATGTATATCAAGCCATATTTAACTTATTGTGGAGAAACCCTATTATCACCACCATATATCAATAAACTAGAATTAATGCAAAACCAAGCTTTATAATTACTGGAGATGTCAAAATAACTACTGACTCCATGAGGGTACTTACTAACACACCTAGTCTACAAACAACACTAGAACAACATGCGATAAAACAATATTAAAAACTTGTTAAACTATCACATAACAGTTGGGATAAATGAACATTCCCAACTTCTTTCAAAACCCTGTTGTAAATGAACTTAAAAACAACTTTAACATACCCCACTCAAAAGAAAATTTACAAATAAAACCTAACCCTAGAATGTTAACAACAGTAGGGTATAATATAAACCTTATAGAAGAAATAACAAAATCTAAAATGAATACAGCTGTCCAACAAACATTAGCAATAGAAATAATCCATACACGATATCCTATTCCATTCTGGCTTCATGTGTATACTGATGGGTCCTTAATCTCTCAAGGAAAAGGTGCAGGAGCAACTTGCTCTCCTTTTTCCTTTGTCCGTTATGCAGTCTAAATGAAGAAATTAACTACAATCATCTTCAAAAATGTCCATCACTTCTCAATATACAGAATGATTATGAAAATAATTGCAGTGTAAGAAGACTAATGGCTTCATTGTCAAATGCCAGATATTAGAAAACAACTTTGTGCCCCAATACTCAAATGTTTTAACCCAGAGACCTTTTAAAATTTGAACCATTGTTATAATTCATTGAAATGATAAAGAAAAATTGTTGAATAACTAAAATCTTTTTATTACTAATGTACATTTGGTGTCAGATGAAAGGAAAACAAACTCCACACCGTCAAGAAGAGGAGTTCAGCGTTAATACTTAACTGGAAGAGTCAAAATGTGACAGCCTAAGTGCCAACAGATTTACAAGCATGTTAATAAATGATTTTGGAAAAAATTTCTGGCAACACAAGAGGGATGACCAGGTCACTAGCAAGCATAAACTTAACAATTTAAAATTGCCTTCCACAAGTATGTCGTTTTGAGAGAGAAATGCCAAAGGTAAAATGTAATTGACATGACTTATAGAAACAAGGTAATTAAATTAACTTTTCCACTTGGGTAAAACAACTCTAAATGGAGAAGTCTGCACTATGTCTTAGCAAGCATTAGGTCACCATTTTTCCCTTCTGAAAATGCCAATACTAGTGAGGCATGGAACATTTTTGCTACTTCCCACCCTCCTCTCCCTCAGTAAAATATACTTGAGAATTCTTTAATTACCTGATCCTATTTGCTTCCTAGAGCAAAATCGTATTATCCTTCTATTCCAAGGGCAAGCATTCCTGCTCGTGTCACTTTTATTGGTAGTTATATTCAGTAAAGCTGGTATTTCATATTCCACAAAATAAGCAGCTCTGGATGGAAGAGTAGAACTAATTATATGTTGACACAAGCTATTGTAGTTGCTCCTGAAATTCTTCAAGCTTTTGTTTTCTTGATGAACCACCGTGTCATTTAAAGAAAGACAGAGTATGTTGATACGCATGGAATTTGCTTGTTTCACTGCTTCATGATGCTGTACAGTACCTCCTGAAATGGAATACGAGTATGAAAGCACATAATATTAAAAATAAGCGTAATGACTTTTGTATTCCAGAAACAAGCAACATGATACACCAAATATGTAGAACAGTATTTCCAAAAAACAACCTAACCACTATTTATAATGTATTCATTTTGATATTTGACTAAAGAATAACCATAAGATATGCAGCTTTAGAATGTTTGTTCTAATTGACAGTTTTACTGAAAAAAAAAAGTTTACTGCATTTTGAGTATTAGAACCTCTCCTATACATCTATGGACAGAATTGTGCAGAATATGAGGCAGATTTTCAAATGTATTAGAAATGTTATACATCTGTAGTATTTGTACATAAAGAGTTAACATTTGCTTAACTCTTAGAAATAAAAATACTTTTAAAAACAGTATTCATTAACATTTTCAAAAAATACTTTTGTAGAATAAAACATATACTGAAAACATGCTACACACAGCTACACTGACATTTATAGCAATCAGCAGCTAACACTAAAGATGACATAAAGCTCATGAGCTTGCGGGAACTCAGAATAAAATGTATGCTAGAAACAGATTCACATGCATTTGTAGCTTTAAAAGTTTAGCTAAATTAGAAATACTTGGTAAGTGTAAAAACTGTTTTGCTCATGATGAAACTGCATTAAGGCAATGTATCTGTGAACATTAAAAAAAATTCAGATTTTCTACTGATTGCTTTGAATTTTTTTCCACACACTCAGAACATAAAGCAAATAGTATACACAAAATTTCAATGTAATATGTCAAACTATTTTTAAATTATTAATATATTTCTTAATAATAAATCACTTTTTGATATGCTCATATGAAATTACCCTTGGACCCTACGGTTTATTTTATCCCTCCTAAATTTTTAATTTGAGTTCAGTATACAAATACAAATAAATACTCATGCCAAAATTGCTTAGATTTAATTAGTTTAAGAGAAAAAAACATGTTTTGTATACTATTTATCAATTTTTCTAATTTTTTTTTCAGTATGGGTTATGAAAAATATTTAATTTCAGCTCAATTATTTAATATTTTTTAACTAGCACACAACAAATTTCAATACCTTAATCTCTGAAGGCCTCCTGAACATTTCAAGCTACTAAGTTATAAACTAGGGTCCAAGGAACATTTTGATTCATGAAAAATGCTGAAAAAAAAAAAGAACTGAGAAAAATGAATTTTAAAGTTAACAGTATGTCTTTGTTCCTTACCTAAATCCAATCAACTTAAAATTCCCCAGCACCACATGTGGGACTCTCTCTTGCTTTCTTTTTGGCCTCAGTAGCATTTTTTGAGAATTTTAAGCTTGCTTGGTTGTTTCTTAATATGAAAACTTTACTTTCACTTTTGCATTGTTCACAAAATGTAGGAATTTGCTGTCCTTAGCTAACCTCTACACTATGCACTTTCACAAATTTATTCACAAAATTCATAAAATAGATTTTTGTTACGGCTCTACTATAGACTAACGAATAACTTAAAACTTATTAACTACCTAAACAATGTCTAATATATAACTGGAACACTGAAATAACCTGGCGAGATTGCAGAATTACAGAACAATGACTGCACTTCTCTGTTTGGAAGCAAAACATGTCAGATTCATGGCATTTCAGCTCAAATATTGAATTCTTTTCAGCACAGCCAACTTACCTTTCTGAAACAAAATTCCCTGCAAGAGACCAAAATCAGAGCCAGTGTAAACGAAAAAATGCATTTCAAAGCTGTAGCAACAAGGTTTAGTGATGAACGCTCTCTTGGAGCCTTAAAAATGGTTGATATTGAGAATACTAAAGTATGTTGTTAAAGGCATAGTATAAGCATAATAAAAAATGCAAAAAGTAAAAACAAAAATTTTCAGCAATTGTCACCAATACATTGCCCAACAAGATCACACATATACACAATGGTCAATGCACCATAATATGTTTAACCTTCCTATCATCCTGACATATGCTACATACTTTTCACCATACTTTTCAGTTGACTGTAGATTGAGTAATACATTTGATGCTAAAGAAAATGTTCCTTGCATGAAACAAAACTAACATCAAATGAGTGCTAATTTCCTCCAAGAAAAATGGTGACAATTATTTTAACAGCCCTGAGCTAATTCAAGTTCTTTAAAGTATGTTAATTACTAGAAAATTTCATATCTATTTATTTCCACACATTATTTGCACTATGATAGTCCATCACAGTAGGAATTCTGGCACATCAGTCGATGGCTTATTGTGCGCCAGACCCTGGGAGGAAGGATAATATGAAAGTATCCAAAATGCGGCCACAACTCATCATAGGTGGAACTCCAACTATGGTGGTTCTCTAACAGGTGCAGATAAGTTCTTCAGTCCAACAGAGTTCCTGGGTTGCCACCAACCAGTTCTGGCTGAACAATCAGTGCACCTTATTAAGATAAGATGGGTTGCTAACCAAATTAATGACCAAGGCAAATTACATGGGCACTCCAATACATACATGTCTTAATGCTTCAACAAATTATTATTAAAAATGCATATTTCCGGTAAAATCTTTATATCACATTTTTGAGTTGAATGCGTTTACTTACTCACTAAAGAAAGTAAAAACTTAACCTAACCTCCTTATCACTGCCCATAGAACCCCAAGAATTGACTTGGGCTATGGTAAAGGGGAAAGTCCCTAAAGAAAACACCACCTTTTCTCTTGCACATGTTGAAAGGCTTATGCATGCTGCACTTGACAGAGTGACAAAACAAAACTGAGCTAGTCGTGTTGCTCACTGTGAAAAAACTAGGAAGAGGATTTCCATAAAGAGGTAGCTCGAGATAACACTGCAAAAACGGGTTATAAATCTGCATGAAACTGATTCTGAATTAAGTGAGGATGAGAATGAGGAAGTCAAAGACGAGGAGGAGAATGAAGAAACAAACTAGCAACTTCTCTGTGATAAATCACTTTCAGAAATTCAGATTCACTGTTTTTAGTAAATAAGCACAGTTATACTAAATGTTACAGTTTATAATGCTATGTAGAAGCATCGTTTGTTACGTAAGTTTATGTTCTGACAGTGAAGCGATGAACGTTATTTTTCTTCTTTTCATCTCCCCACCTTTCTTGCTCTAGCACAATACTTGGCAGCAGTGCAGCTACAATGGGCAAGCATTGGCTTAGCTCATATGCCTTCTAAAATTGTAAGTCGTATAGGCAAATGCAACTCACATCCCTACACAACCATGAGGATATTCAGAACTAAAACAGTATCCATATTGACCTATGGAATGCACATAGTATAGAAGCCCTGAAAATGAAAGATCTAAAACCAATGGAAAACATCAAATTCTCATACCTGAAGAAGATATGCAGAATATCAAGGCATACACTATCTAGATATCTAAACATACTGACAACAAAGGAACTTTCCTGTCTGATGACCTATGAAACTTGCTGATACTGCCATCCACCAATGCATACAACAAATTAATTACAGTGTATGCAACAGAAGAGAGATGAAATAGATCAACATTTCTGTAACTCAAGTGCCATAATTGACAGGAGCCGAACAAAATTCAACAAACAGATGAAAAGTCAGGTCAATAGATTAGTGGGTCCATGGGTTCCATCACAACATATGCAGCACAAATTTGTACCACACTGCCTCTGAAGATACATGTGCAAACTATGTAATGAACAGTCTCAAATAACACATCCTTTCGTACAAAAAGAACACCAAATCAATTATGGAACTCAACCAAAAAAACTAAGTTTATTCCAATTTGATGCAAACTTGTGTACATTCGTCCCTTTGTTATTTACTTATAACACTCTTTTATTTATGTCTACAGCAGGCAAAACAAAATCACTAAATGAAAGACAACCAATCCACCATTCCAAAGAAAAACACTTGCTTGGAACTTAGATGTACTGAATTACATTTAAATGTATGCAAACTGTATAATATATAAAATGGATGAGTACATAAGAAGGATATAATTACCAATAAAATCTGGAGGGACTGCTTCCTTCATGCCCACACTAAACTCTTTCTGGATGTCATCATTAAGCTCCAAATCTGCTTTTTCAATATTTCTATTATTTGATGTTATTTGTTTAAGTACTCTATCATCATTATCATTATCATAAACAATGGCATCATCAGCAGCCCCAGCACCATCACCACCACCATATGACAACCATTTAAACAGACTCTTTGACTTTGTTAGATTAAATTCCTCTTCATTATGCAGATCTGAGATTTGGTCTTTTATCTTGTTCTTTAAAATGGTAGACATTGATTTACAAAAGCGCTCTCTTTGAGCGCAAGGATACATTCCAACTCTGTCTTTATTCGGATATCTTATTTCCTTAAGCGAATAGTTTTGCAAAAGAAACAAATCAAATGTAATATAAATGTCACCAGCTATGAATCCCTTTGAATCTATGATAGAAAAGCAGCCTCCATATCTGCTTTCAGAAATTACTGAGGTTATATCTGGCACTGAAACCTTTCCAATAGATTCATTAGCTTCTTCATTTATCACATTAAGTTCAAGAGATTCACAATCTCTTAAGTACTGTTCAAATGTTTTTGGGTCTGTCCTAATTTCATATATAATTTCGTTTCCTATCTTTTCAAACTTGTTCCTGTCCATGATGTATGGTCTGCAAAGAAAAAAGCATCATATCAAAAAGCAAATAAGGTATACAACATTGAAGGAGCTAATAACAGTGATATGAATTTAAATTTTTTGGCAAATTGGGTCAGAAATAAAAACACTCATATCGCTTACATTTATTATGGCTTAACTGGTTTCAAGAGCCACCAAATTCACTATGGAAGTTCATTACTCCACTAATAACCACTATAAACTAGATGTAGGTTGTAAGGTGGGACATGAACAGTTCTTGTGCACAGGGGATGCTGCTTTCCTTCCCTGCCTATTTGTAATGGCTGAGAGGTGGGTGAGCTTGCCGCGAATGAAACATTAATATGGCAGCATGCAGCTGAAACAATTGCAATTCACATGAAAGTAATTGTTGGCACACAGCCATAGTTATAGCCAAATCCTTTGTTCATTATAATGCTAATTTTAATACATATATAATGTCATTAGCAATATGCAGAAACGTTATGATTTCTGCGCATACATGATAGTGCAACGTCCCCCACCATCAGTCTTTCAAGTGAATAGTTGCCATTGCACAACTAGGGAAGTTACTCTTGTCTTGCCTCACGACCTATACCACTAGGAGCTAGTCAATCACTTCTGACAATGGGAGCAATAGCTCTTAAAACTGTAAGTGATGTAAGTGTTCTAATTTCCAACTCAGTTTAACCACAAAAGAAAGCAAACAAGATATTTATTAGTTACTGTAATTTGTCTTGTACATGACCAGGCGTGCCATGTTTAAAAACTCTTTTTTTTTTTGCAGGAAATCAACAACAAAGATCAACTTGTGATATAAACAGATTAATATTATTTATGTCACTTGCACACAATCAAGTCTGTTACCTACTGGGACATAATTTCTAGCTAAATGTTTATGGCAAGGTAACAGGATACAGGATTGTTTGAACAGTATGACATTTAAACAGATAACAGAGCCAGTAAATGAATAAAGAAAGTAATACGTCTGTCACACACTTGATTTTGTTTTTTTAATGTATGGAGTAAAACTACTTGTAGATTTTCTATTTGATGTAATGATACCAATTGTTTAACCACAAATTACAAAGCAAAGTAATGGAAGTGAAGTGAACATGCGTGCACTCCCACACACACGGTAAACACTGGTAATATACCAGCAAATGACAAGGTTTGAGTAAGACATGTTCACATGTGAAAGTGATGTAAACACTGATTAGTATACAAGATTTGAATGTTAATGATAACAATACTGAAATTGTATCTACACTGCTAAGTGAAATTCCTAAACTAATTCAGATAATATTTTGAATGTTAAATATAAACTTTAAATTCACCTGAAATGAACAGATCAGATACAAACTGATGATTAGAATATTATTGGCCCATGACTAAACCTAAATTTCGCCATTCCATGGCTACTGTAGGACAATGGAACTCTCTTAAACATAAAAGAACCCATTCAATAAAACACATCTTGCCTGCTCCTCCGACAACAAGCAATAATACTTGAAGACATTGAGCTGGAAAGCCTCACTTACTTAAATTTAAAAGTGGAACATGTTTCAGAAGAATTTGAGTCTGACTGGCAACGCTGAAGATGAGATTACAGATGGCAGTTGAAGTAGTCTCATCTGGTCTTTTTGTAATCAAACTATTGGGGTTGTTCAATGCCAGGATTTCAAAGTTCATAACATATTCCTTCCTTTGATGATGTGGATATTTCTGCAGGTGTTCAGTTCTGCGGAACTATTGCTGTTTCTCAATAGTCACTTCAGGATTGATACTGTTTGCAGTCCAAAAATGGTTTGCTGATTTTTCTCTTTGTTTATTGGAAACAAACTAATGCATTATAGTGTAAATACTTTAATATGAATCAGTATAATACATCCAAGTACTGTTCTGTTCGCTGATGACACTAGTGGGGTAGTGACTAGTAAAACCTTAAATAAAACCATAAATAGTTTTGAACTGTATGTCATATTGATTTAAAGCTAACAAAGTATCTGAAAATCATACAAAACAGAAGTTGTTAATTTATAACTCACAGTCCAATGGAAATTGGAGTTAATGGCATGTTATTGGCAAATATACAACATTAAATTTCTGGACCTTCAAGTAAACAGATAAAATTGGAATGCACACATTAAGTATATCTTATCCAAACTCTCTGCCTGTTATGCTGTTCGAGCACAATGTAAGTTCTATAGATACACTTTAATTAGAATGCTAAGCATATTTTAATTCCATCATGGAACATTATATTGGGGCAACTCAGTAGAAAGTAATTGAAAATTTCTTATGCAAAAGAAGGTTATAAGAATCCTTTTCAGTACCCATAACACACACACACACTTGCAAATATATTTTTAAATGACTGACAATATTAACCCTCCATGGATGTATTAATCTTAAAATTCATTCTATGTCTTTATAAGAAATAGTGAAATACATGAGATAAGCACTAGACAAAGGGGTGACATCCATCATCCCAGTGTAAAACTTTCTTGCTTCTAGAAAAATGTATATTATGAACCATAAAAATATTTAATGCTCTTCCTAATGATCTGAGGAGAAAAGTTGACAATTTCAGTGCTTTTAAAATTGCTGCTAAAGAGTATTTATGCTCAAAATCATTTTGTTCTGCACACAAATGATAAATCTTGGTAACACTATCGTAGCTCTGTAAGTAATATTTAGCTGGTTTAATGACAAATCATTGCAAATTGTTTGATGCCAGCTTGAAAGCTATTTAAATGTACCTATGTGTATTAAAGTACTGACAATAGATGCTATGAATTGTAAATCAAATATAATTTAATAATGAGACATACAGGGTGTAAAACCAGTGAAAGTTTAAAATAAAGCTGAAGTATTGCAATTTAAATGCAGTCAAATTGTTGTTGTTAGCTAATGCTGGATTTCTGACAATGAAGTCATTAATCTTCTTGCTCTCCAGTATTTTTCAACATAAATACTGAAGAGACTTAGCAGTTGGTGCTGTTTGTATAATTTACGAAGGTGTGATGGTGATGAGCTTTTGACTCTTTCGTTATCTCGGGTTGTGGTACTGGATGGAATGAACATACACTCGTGGTTAACTTTAGTGATATATCTTATTCGCACCTTTTTGTTTACAGTATTTAAATCATATTACAGTAGTAAGTCTTTTATTTCAGTGGATCGACTTCCCTAGCATCACCGAGATTTAATGTCTGAAAATTTAGCGATATTTCACTAAATGTGTTTCCTATCACTTTACACTTCGTCTATTTTACATCCTTTCATTTAATTGCACACTTCGTATTAACTAACTTATTAAAATTAGCTAATGTTTAACTTATTTTACACAAATTAACGGTCTTTAAACACTTAGTAAATTTACTTTCACTATTTTATGACGCGCACACATAAAGATGCGTCCATCTACACCAAAGACACAGATACTAATAACTAGACAATTGGCGCCGCATTACACTTCTTTTTGTGTACATCCGCGTATGCATCCATCAAATAGTTCCTGTATTGTTAGGGAAGCGATCCTTAGCCATTCTCCCTTCGCTTTCAATATTGAACACATATAATTCTTTTATTTATACATATATATTAAAATTAAATATGGAAATATTTATGACGTCTTTAAACAAACTTAATTGTTTGTAACAATGAACATTAGTAACACGTTTTCATCATTTAACCAATTCATACCAACACCAAAAACAAATTACACTCCTAACAAATATTCACATAACCAATTTTCTTTTGGGGTCTTACAATATCCTGTCTCACAGTAATAGTAACCGCTTTTTAGAGAGCACCATATTTTTATGTTTTGGCGGTCACATTGCTCTCTCACAACCCCCCGAATGTCTGGAGGACCACACCTGTCGTCGCCTTACGGGTCTCACCGACCTGACCAGGAGAATTATCAAAATAAATTCACCGACCATATCCTCTGATTACCAATCAGAGGACGTATTACATGCCATGACAGGCCAGCATGTTAGGGTTTAAGATTTTATAGAGAAATTAGAGAAATGGAGAGGTTGGAAAAATAAAGACTCCCTAGCCCTCAGGAACCCTAATAGCATAGGGGTTGGAAGAGAACAAGAGATGACCAAGGTAAGGTCAGATAGAAAAGTTACAGTGAGGAGCAAAACACCAGTAAGTGGAAGTAACGTCATTTAACCAATTCATACCAACACCAAAAACAAATTACACTCCTAACAAATATTCACATAAACGATTTTCTTTTGCGGTCTTACAATATCCTGTCTCACAGTAATAGTAACCACTTTTTAGAGAGCACCATATTTTTATGTTTTGGCAGCCACATCGCTCTCTCACAACCTCCAGAATGTCTGGAAGACCACACCTGTCGTTGGTTTACGGGTCTCACCGACCTGACCGGGAAAATTATCAAAATAAATTCACCGACCATATCCTCTGATTACCAATCAGAGGATGTATTACATGCCATGACAGGTCAGCATGTTAGGGTTTAAGATTTTATAGAGAAATTAGAGAAATGGAGAGGTTGGAAAAATAAAGACTCCCTAGCCCTCATGAACCCTAATAGCATCGGGGTCGGAAGAGAACAAGAGATGACCAAGGTAAGGTCAGATAGAAAAGTTACAGTGAGGAGCAAAACACCAGTAAGTGGAAGTAATGTTCTGCTCAGCTTGGGTACCTTGTGGCCGCCATTCACATAGCCCCTAGACGGAGACCCCTGAGTATAAATGCAAATTATGTAGAACTGGGTTACATATAAAGCAGGTTCAACTGCATATAAAAGCCTTTAAAAGTAGTTTTTAAAATGTTGTATTGTTTCATCCCCGATGTTCTAAGACAGTGGCAATCGGCGACGAGCACAGAGGATGCGTATAGATAGAACACAGCGCAGCCCGTTCACAATCTTTTGGATCACCCATTATAAGTACAAATTGTATTTGTACTGTTCACCAGCTCATGGTCTGAGGGGAATGAAAGGAAGAGGAGAGATATTCCACAATAGTGTAATCAGAGTTTTGTAAACATCTTGCAAACACTGTTTCTGTTGCCAGCCTACCTTGATGTTATTCACGCAAAATTTACATGCTGCTATTTTCTTAGTTGCAACTGTAAAATTGTACAAGTCATTAGTGTTATTCTGTAAGTAAAGAAAAAAAGAGTGATACATTCTGAAGGGAGGGAAGTAATTAGGAAATAATTGAGGGATGTGATGAGGAAGCTAAGAACCAGTATTTAAAACTACCACTGAGTCAAGCAACTGCAAGAGCTGCCATTTATACTGGGGTTTATGAAGCAACAATCAAAAGAATTTGCAAACAAGTGCAGTATTTAAGTGTAAATGATGAAACACCAGAAAACAAGACCTGAACACACTGTAGTGAATGTGGATGATTTTGATAGATGTATGATTAGGAGAATTATACATGACTTTTACATTTTGAGAAATGTGTTCCTCTTCTTGTTAATAGGCACTACAACTTCATTGACTGAATGTTTTGGCCTTCTCTGCAATTTTCTTCCATTCATTGCGATCTTTTGTCAGGTTTACCCAATTTCTTATCTTCATATTTTTTAAATCTTGGTGTATTTCGTCACTCCATGTTTTTAGGTCTGCCCCTTTTTCTAGATTTGAGAGGCTTCCATGTGTATATTTTTTTAGAAGTGTGTTCCTATCATAAATAAATTGTGCCTGTTGTTCATCCCAAGGGGATGAATTCCGCTTTGGAAGGTAATTTCAGAGCTGGACTTTAAATGAAGGAAATGTCAAAACAAAAGAAAAGTACTTATAGAATGTGACTTGGAGGCATGGTTATCTAATTAAAATAAAGGATTTGTGAGAAAGTGGGAGAAGTATCTCCTATATTGAAGAAAGTTGAGTAGATAGTTTGAGTAGATACTGACAAGAGTGCCACTGCCAGCGTCACATTATGTTAGTCTTATAACTGAATGGAAGTATTCAATTTCATTTTGGTACATAATTATAAAATTTTCCCTGTTTTGCTTTTACATTGCCTGTATATAATGTCTATTATATTCAAAATTCAAATCTAATGTTTATGCATGCATGCAACTAAACTGTATATTTCCTTGACATGTTCAACATTCACAGGCCTTTATGGCTACTAGTGAACTCACTAAATGCAATCAAATTCAAATCTAAAATGCATTTACTGAACTTTGTGAGACACAGTAGAAAGAAGCAGATAACAGCAATATCCAACAGCAAACTAATAATGGCTGTGTAAATGTATCAAATGAATTACGACTACAGCGTGAGCTGGATGGGGAAGGCCTTGGGGATATTTTAAATTCTGAAACTTCTAAAAATGAATTGGAAAATTATAAGGGTGTGTCTTTTTGTGAAAGAGATAGTAACAGCTGTAATGATTCCATCAGTTCCATGTGATAAACAGTTTCACGCAAACAACATTAAAAAATCTGATGTGTTGCACTCACACAACTTTCTCTACTCTTGTACTAACCATTCTTACGATCTCTTATTGCTATATCTTCTTTGTGTTAGTTGAGATAAGCATTTGTACAAATTATCATATTGCTTATTTCTAGGGCTAGGAAGTTCATGCATTTGCATGTTTTTTCATATGGGCTAAAAATGTATGCTTTTACGTTATGTGCACGAATTATGGAATTTTCAGTTATTTGGACACAATTTTATTGTGCATATAACTGCATATTTTCTTGATTTTGATAAATGCATATTATTTCAATATTATAGCCCCTATATTGCATATTTTAATGATTTTTATGGTTTTTTATTATTTTTTCCATCTGGATAATATTTTTCATATTGGTAGTATTGCACATGATGATGCAGCTCAAAAAGATTTCAATATTATAGCCCCTATATTGCATATTTTAATGATTTTTATGGCTTTTTATTATTTTTTTCAATCTGGACAATATTTTTCATATTGGTAGTATTGCACATGATGATGCAATTCATTAGGTGGCAAAAACTAATGCTGAGTCATGCTGTCCCCTGTTTCTACCCTTTTATTATATGTATGTGCGTAGAGAATAATCAGTGCGTTATCTGAAAGGTTTATATTAACAAATATGAAGTGCAGGTCAACGTTTTGAGCAGCACAATTGCCTGCCCACCAGCAGTTGCATCGTGGTCCTCAAACGTAACAGTGTTAACACAAAATTAAATTAGGCGTATAAAATGTTAAAAAGCTCTTCAAATGCCGAAAATAAAACCAACTTCAAGTGCTAGATTATTTAATTTACAGAAAGAGTTTTTGGGTGACTTAATATCTACAGATAATAGGGTACTGTTTTGTGGAGCGTGTGAGAAAAATATAGGGAGTGAGAAAAGATTTCAAATAGTTCAGCACATAAACACAGCAAAACATAAGCAGAATTTAATCAGAAAACTTGCAAACAAAGAGCGTGTTCAAAAACAGCTAGTAGAATGTTTAGGAAGTAGGGTTACTGAATTTTCCTATGACTTGTGCCAAACATTTTTGGCTGCTCAAATTCCCTTCTTCAAAATTAATACTCCGACATTTAAAAGCTTTCTTGCCAAGTACACTCGACAACATGTGCCTGAAGAAAGTACACTGCGTAAGACCTATGTAGGACATTGTTCCAATAACGTATTGTCAAATATACAAAATCAATTAGCAGATCGGTTTTTGTGGTT
Organism: Tenodera sinensis; assembly: GCA_030765045.1. Classification (NCBI taxonomy): domain Eukaryota; kingdom Metazoa; phylum Arthropoda; class Insecta; order Mantodea; family Mantidae; genus Tenodera; species Tenodera sinensis. The sequence goes on from JAUKNM010000131.1 coordinate 251,687, forward strand.
GTTGATGAAACCCGATTCTGAGCCCCGTTCTATTGTTAATATAATCATGGGTGCTTTAAATAATGAACAAAAGTCGACACCTTATGTTCTTAATGTGAGCGAATTGTCGGCCACTGGCAATGTAACTGTGACCCAGTTTGTGATGGACTCTGAAATTACTATGGCCATGTAGAATCAAATACCACCGGTTACTTTTATTTGTTACTGATGCAGGTATATATGGTAAAATCAGGACAAACTCTGAAATGTATTTTTCCTAACTTAATTCATATAAATTGTTTGGCACACGCTCTTCATCGCATTTCTGAGACAATATGTGATTCTTTCGCATTGGTAGATAGATTTGTGTCCTGTACAAAGAGAATTTTTGTCAAATCTCGAGTTAAGTTGTTTAGATCAACAGCACCTAATATCCGACTTCCTCTTGCACCAGTGTTAACTCGATGGGGAACATTGGTCCATGCAGTTTTATATTATGCTGAGCACATAAAAATAGTCGAAGAGGTTGTTAATTCATTGGACTCGAAAGATGCTTCATCAATAAAAACTGTACAAAATATTCTGTCAGGCACTGGGTTAAAAGAGGATCTTAGTTTCATATCTGCCCATTTTTCTGTCTTACCAACAGCCATAACAGCATTGGAAGCTGTAGGATCTCCCTTGCATGAATCACTTACTGTCTTTGAAAAAACAATATGTGATCTAAGTTCAGTTCCTGGTAGCATAGGACTAAAAGTGAAAGAGAAAGTGAATTATGTAATTTCAAAAAATTTTGGTTATAAACAGATGTGTGATATTCGAGACATCCTCGAAAGAAAACCATCTGTCACACCAAGAGACTTGACTCTCCCTGTGAAGCAGTTAACATCATTTAAATATGCCCCGATAACATCTTGTGACGTGGAGAGAAGTTTTTCACGTTACAAAAGTGTTTTGCGAGACAAAAGATGATGTTTTACAGTTGAAAATTTGTGCAAAGTGTTGGTTGTGAACTGCAATTTAGCAGTAAATGCTAGCAGCAGGAACACTTCTGCTTCAACCTATAAGAAATAAGGTAACTTGATTTATTATTTATACTAACTCGTCTTGTCTACTGCAAAGGAACATTAATTGTTTTAGTTAAATAGTGCATATTTCTTGGCATATTTTCAAGTTTTTAAGAGCATATTGGATGCATATTTCAGTGTTTTTTAGGGCATGAACTTCCGAGCCCTACTTATTTCCTTGTAGGAACAAGGGGAATATTAGAATACAGTAGGCTTTGAGTGATAGTCTAATCTTTTAAAGCTTTGAGATCCTGCTCTCTTTGCACGCTTAACATATAAAAAAATCTGATGTGTTGCACTCACATGACTTTTCTACTCTTGTACTAACCATTCTAACAAACTCTTATTCCTATATTTCCATGTTAGTTAAGATAAAGATTCGTACAAATTATCTTATTGTTTATGTCCTTGTAGGTGCAAGGGAGATATTAGAATACAGAAGGCTTTGTGCGACAGTCAAATCTTTTTGACCTTTGAGATTCTGTTCTCTTTGCACGATTAACATATAAGAAAATGAACAACGTTGTTACATTTCACTAAAGTTCTAGGTTTTCCGAAACTCACACATATAACAAGGAATATCTCCGAAATGGTTCACCCTACAAGAAAATTTATTGAGGCATAAATTGTGTATTTTACCAAGATCTACATTTTTTGTATAGTATGATTTGGTCTATCTGTAACGCTTTACGAGTTATGCAAAAGTCGTCCAGAGTAAATACGACTACAGGGGCGATAGCCAGAAAATTCAAGATATACATTTCATTTGTCATAAAAATATCTCAAACATATGGCATTTTAATCAAAATCATTAAAGTCATTTTCAAGAATATCAAAATTTTCAAGAAATTTTCCGTGTAAAGGGTAGTTTAGGGTGGGGCTATTTTCTTCAAAATCTTCGTGTCACATCCTTGAACGACATTAAACTAAAATACCAACTTTGGTTTTCAACCTAATTTTCGTTTTTCAGTTATGCTGTCCACAGACTGACAGATTGGCAGACAGACACAAGGACACACACAGGGACCATTTTCTAAAAATGCTTTTTTTTGGGGTCCAGGGGGCCTCAAAACATATATTTCCGGTGAAATCTCGACTTCGAATTTTTGGGTGGAATACAATACTTCCCCTACTTACCAGTAGAGAAAGTAAAAATGAACAACGATGTCCCATTTCGTGAAAGTTGTTTTCCGAAATGGTTCACCCTACAAGAAAATTTATTGAGGCATAAATTGTGTATTTTACCAAGATCTACATTTTTGTATAGTATGATTTGGTCTATCTGTAATGGTTTACGAGTTATGCAAAAGTTGTCCAGAGTAAATGCGACTACAGGAACTATAGCCAGAAAATTCAAAATATACATTTCATTTGTCATAAAAATATCTCAAACATATGACATTTTCATCAAAATCGTTAGAGCCATTTTCAAGAAAATCAAAATTTTCAAAAAATTTTAGATCTGAAGGGTAGTTTAGGGTGGGGCTATTTTCTTCAAAATCTTTGTGTCGCATCCTTGAAAGACATTAAACTTAAATACCACTTTGGTTTTTACCCTACTTTTCGTTTTTGAGTTTTGCTCTCCACAGACACACACACTTTTTTCTGAAAATGCTTTTTATGGATTCAGGGGGTCTCAAAATATATATTTCCGGTGAAATCTCGGCATTGAATTTTTGGGTGGAACACAATACTTCCCCTACTTACCAGCAGAGAAAGTAAAAATTATGCATATGCATATCTACATTCATTAATCTTCATTAATTGCATAAATATGCTTTTAAATTCAGTGTGAATTACAATGTAATATTGTAACAATGCTTTTTAACCCTTTCATGCCTGAATTATTTTGCTACATATGCCGTTCTTCCTCTAATTCGAAACCGGTTTAGATTAGGCGGTCTGGGAGACCTTCAGCCTGCAGGCTCGGATAGCCATGATCGTAAAGGCAACACGTAGTGCACTGGCCATGCACTCAAAGCCTGAGGTCATGAGTTCGAGTCTGGCAACCGCAGTCAAATGTGCCTGTGGTAAAGGACATGGAGGCTCCACGTAAAATAATCGGTGTGATGGCACGCATGGATGATGACAGGGTATCATTTGACTGCGATTGCATGGATTTTGCTTCTTTTCTTTAAAAAAAAAAAAAACACAATATAAATTGTAAAAAAAATAATTTTTTTACAATTCAAACTGTCTCAAATATGTATTTTTAATTGGTGACAGACAGTATAACAAGAATATAGCAGAAAAAAAAGTTGAACTAGTACAAATAGGAAAAAAAAAAAGCCTATGTATCTTATAAGACACACCAGGCATGAAAGGGTTAACAAAATTACCTCTTAAAAATATAAAACAAAATTAATTTCTATAGTCTGACATGGAACTACTTGTCATCTGCATGCAGCTTGCCCATGCTCTTGTGCACATTAAGTTCCCTTCTAAGGCCAACAGGAATATATATGTAGGTTAGAATTGCCAGATTACTGAGAATGTACTGCATATCTTGATAACCAACAAGATAAACTATACCTTTTAAAATCCCAATTTTATATGTTTTTCTTCATGTTAGAAGAATAAAAACCTTGCAGGTATTCATGTCATAATAATCATGAAAGAAACAGCAAATAGTAAAAATTATTCCAAAAAGGATGTTACTTCTCAGAATAAAGGTTAATGATCAGCTTGGAATCTTTTTAAAAGTGTTAGACAATCCTAAGAACCATAAAATCAACAAATTATACATATAGTCATTCTTATATACAGAATCTCTAAAACACCTGAAGGAATATTTCTATGACATTTCTATATAATAATTAGAAGTACAGTAGCCTCTGGTTAATTCAATGTTGGGTAATTTGAGCAAAAGAATTGTCCCCCTAATTCCTATTTAATCCTGTGACGTTCATTTTTGGACGTACTACACTTTTTAAGAACAAGCAGGTAGTACTAAAAGGGTTGGTAACAGGGATGCAGATGGTCTGAAGGCCTGCGCACTTTTGTTCTTAGGAATGTGTCCACTACTTGCTCTTGTATTCACCCATCCAAAGTGTCGAAACGAAATCCAGTTTTCTCCGAATTTGGCAGAGCATTCACAAGTTTATTGCTAAGTATGTATCCAGTTTTTCCGAATTTGCCGGAGCATTCACAAGTTTATTGCTAAGTGTGGAACTTATAAGAGTTTAACTCTGGATAAAAAAAGTTTAAGTGCTTAGAGAGGTAGCGAAAGGAGTTAAGAAAAAAATTCTAATCGCCAAAGAGTATGGAATACAGCCCAATATGTTGTCGACATACATAAAGAACAAAGAAAAAAATCATGGAGAACTGGAATCAACAATCTCACAACAGTGAGAAATAAAAACATCAGTAGACTTGTATGTTAGTGTTATTTATGTTTCAATAATCGTACTATGGCAGTGGTTTCTTAATTATGTTCAAGTTAAAAAATTGGTGACTACAAGGTATACCTGGATGAAAATGTGGACAAAATAAAATAAGGTAAGCCCACATAAGTACAAAAGTCTCTGTCATTAATTCACTACAGTTCTTGTTAACAGCAATGATGTTCGATCTGTATTCAGTAATCTAGTATGCAGTCACCTTCCACTTCTCTTGCTTTAGCCACTTGTGCAATATATAATTTTGTGCGAAACAATGTGTATTTATTTCACACCTATATACTGCATGTATTTTAATACAATTTTTATTAATTTGAATTTTGGATATTTTGAAATATTTCCAATTCCCCTTCGGGTTCAAATTAAAAAGAGTCTACTGTATATGCTGTAAGTATACATGGTGGTTGCAAACTTACTCTAAATTTCTTGTTTTACCCGATACATGGGTTAAAAAAAAAAAGGAAACAGAGGGGTACAAAAAAAACATGTGATGGGTGTATGTAATTACTGTATTTCATGTATTCGGTGTCCCGAGCTTGCTCTCTGTGGATTGCATTGCATTTTGCAAATGCACAAACAAAATGCTATCAACATAAGACTAACAAACACTGCCAATAAGTGACAAACTTCATATGCTTTGCTCATGTACACTTTTAATATGCTTATGCTTCACTATTTATATAAGCTTAGGTTTATAATTCATGTGAGATTAGTTTAGGTTAGCCTACCACCTAGGCGGCCCGGGTTCGATCCCAGGGACCCGCATGTGGTATTCGTGGTGGACGAAGCGGCGTCTGGGCGGGTTTTCTCCGGGTACTCCGGTTTCCCCCGCCATCTCATTCCACCGGTGCTCCATCTTCATTCCATGTATCATCAGTGTCACCGCCTGTGGTGCCGTAGTAGTAAAAGCGGGCGTTAAACACTACACACACACATTAGTTTAGGTTAGGTTTATATATAAGCTTAGGTTATTTAGCAGCCACTGGTTATACCAAAGCATGTGAGTGAATCAACCATACATTCTTAATATTGATATGATTCAATACATCAACAACCAAAACATCGCTAATACTGCAGATTTCGCTAACTGAAGTTGGCATTATTCATTGTGCATGATCAGTAATGGAAAGATGGACATGTTTATTGTTTTTGCACGATTATTTTCCTATATAAGACGGACTAAAGCGAATGAATAGATCAGTTCCAGGATGTAAAGAACCCAATTGCAAACAACACTCCTAAAAAATGTTATATTTTTATTTCACTTTTACCGCTGTCTTTCTAGGGGAGACTGTATCCCAAAATAGATGCGTATCGGACAGCCCTTTTTCTTGATTTTGCTTGATCTTGATCTCCACTAACTTACTGCTTGATATTATCACCACAATTGAGTAATGTATATACGTACCTTAAAATAAGCGGTTTAGTTTCACCCCACCAACCAACTGTTATCATTACATTTTTATATGGCTTCATGCTCCATACTATCCTCCCCACTTTCAATGTTAAGAAACCGCAAGCAGTTCCCGTTACTTTAGGTGGCAAAGAACATTTCCTATTTTGATTGTCACACATGACAGAATAATTATCCTGCTAAACACTCATATGTTCCTTTTAAATATACTCAAACGTAAACATTAGCTTAGGTTATCACATGTCAGGGTTTCAAAACTTCAAAACAAACACATTCCGACATTCCTCCTCTAACAGGGTTGCCACTAGCAAGTCCGTGCTAAAATACCAATCACACCAATATAACCCACGGTGTTGCGGTGTTGTATAGGTGAATGGTGAATACACTATACCAGTGGTGTCAAGGTCACAGACCCCTCGGGGCTCAACTGTGCAACAGCTACATATGACGGGCAAAGGCAAAGCATGACGTAATACATATTGTCGCCCATCGCATTATTGTCGGCACTACCGCAAAGGAGCCGAAGGGAAGAGACAGAGAATGGCCGCAAAGTTGGGGCGCTTGCCGAAAGAGAGAAAGGGATAGAGACTTCTGGAATTTTCTGCTTTGTATTTCACCGCAATAATAACTGAACTTTCCTGAAGTTTCCAGAATAGTGCCTGGGAGATATAAATAGCGGTAAAGTGTGAGAAGGAACAGTTTTTGTGTTACTAATTCGGAGCCGTGCTGTTGGTGAATCGGTAAAGACTTTCTTGCTGTTGCAACGAGTGTACAAAGTTACTGTTTACGGAAATAAAAGTGTTTCTTTATCTCGACTACATCTGTCTTCTGTACTTTACACCCTCCAAAGTCACAATATCAACACTAGAAGCTTTATCAATTGACACCTGTTTACTTGCAAGTTGGTTGCGTCCGCGAATAAAACCTTTCTTGGAGTGGGTACACCTTATGAATTTTTGCCTTCAGAATTACCTACAAGGATACATAGCACAAGTACAAGTTGGATCTGCGAAGGGGAACAGTGTATCTAACGCGTAAATAGGAAACTACTTGACGTAGTTATTCATGTTGGTTAAAATAGTTGCAACCTTCTGATTAGGCTGAATTATAGTTACTATTAAACCTACCCTAGCCCTTGGGTTAGCATTCTCAAACTGGAAAGTACACCACTTACGCACTTACATCCCTCTTAAAAACAGATGTTTTTATTACTTTTCAATCCCAGATATAAAAATGTCAATCTATTTTGAATGAATGAATAAATAAATAAGAGAATAATTACACGGTATTAATAATAGTGCTATTAATACGAACTTGTATTATATATCATCTATATTTATACAAAAAGTAAATAGCAGCCTTCAAATCCTGTTATACCTTAAATGAATATTCTTAGCTACTTTGATTAAACATAATATCAGAATATTTACTTCTATTATTTTCAAATAAGTGAAATAAACCGAAACATTATTAGTAACAGGGGCTGGCGATTTTCTCCAAAATTAAAGGAAAGGACTACATGCAAGTTGTTTGAGAACTACTGTGCTTAAAGATACATATTTTAGTGTTAAGCGTTTGCATAATGAATTTAAGACAATCTTACTGAAAACCTAAGTAAAATACCACATGTTACACATTTGTAGGATCAGTCATTTGGCATATTTTTTCAATTCACACACTTTTCAAAATTTGACATACAAAGACAGATTCTAAGACTGGATGCCAAATTGCTATCCGAGAGTGTTTCCTGTGGCGAGTTTTCAAGAGCTGCATTATAGAGAAACCCTGTTCACAAAGGTAGGTACTGCCAGACATTGCCATACTTTTTTCTGCGTTGGGAATCAAATTTGGGAAACGCCTATTGTGAAGTTTCCGGTAGAATTCGATCAGTACGTCTGAGCATGAATTGTCAAATTTCTCTTGAAAGCGACACTCACACTGTACTTGTAACAGCTCCAGATGAACTGCTGTATTACTTACTTTATCTATGTTCATAAGAACTCTGTATGTTGTATTTTTTAATGAAAGATACTGGTTGCATATTAGGTACTGAATACTACAACCACAACTTTGCTGAGGAATTGTTTTCCCATTCGAAACATGCGAATCCAAATGACTCATGTCTGTGCTCTCGGACGCAGCCATTGCTCTGCCTGCATCACACGGAAAACTGCACTGAACTGGTTTCTAACGGACTTGACCTCTATGCCCAGGGCACGGCGACTTGCTCTCTCCGTGGCATTGCCACTCGGGGCCACGATTGACACCACTGCACTATGCAACCTAGCAAAGCATTGAGGGGTATTGACCTTGGTGGTCGAGTGCTACGATCGCTTATCTTGGAGAATAGTCAGTGATAGAGTCTGATTTTTAAAAGAAGATACATGGCAGCAGTCAAGCAAGGCCTGGTTAAGGGTAAGAGGGAAGGTCGTTGCTATGGAAACGTAAACAAAGGTTGCCACATTAGCTGCACAGAAATAACTTGCTGCTCAGCTTGCTCAGGTCAACCTGACAATTAGCATCCAACCTATGTAGGTCACCCTACATCATGGACTTGGTAAGGGAGCGATTACCTTTGTTTTGATAATAGGCTACTAGAGATACATGTGCATGTTTTCTCTGCCGTGAGATAAACCGGAACGTTTATGTCTCGATTATTGAGGTTTATCACTATCTGCTTATTGACAACACAGCAGCTCTCCACGTGGAGAAGCTGGCATTTGAATGTATCTTCTTTTAAAAATCAGACTATAAAGCACAAATAGATGATCTCTCGCGCCTGCCGATATATGAGACATTGTTGTCCTGGAGATATTATTGCATCTGAACAGTGTACGCACACCGTCTAGCTTGTTTATGCAATAAGCTCGCATCTAGGCAACTGGAATAGCTCGCATAAACAACTGGGCAGTTTCACATTCTTTCCGATACGCTTCATAGCTTAGCCAGGTAATACTACCATAATTTAAACCAGGTCATCAACTCCGTGTTTGGAGCTGAAGTCATAGATGACGCTGGTGTCACATGTCTTACTCCCGGGGAACATATATAATTTATTGCAGCTAAACAGCCATGGGTATATATTAAAATACGTGATATACATTTACATTTTGCATATAGGATATATAAATAAGCCTGTTACTGCATAATTCTAAGTGGTACCGTTCACAAATCTGTCCACATAGTTTAAATACACACATTTCCGATGGTTCCTGAAAAGCTTTTTGTTACATATCCTATGGTGAAAGCCATGTGTTGGCATTCTTGTTAGCACATGCCTCATATCGAAGTTGGCTGTTGTCCACATTCGGTCTAGTCGGTCTACCATAGCCCCTGTCCCATAGAATTCCGGGGTACTTCTTCCCTTTTTCTTTCCAGTGATTTTAGTAGTTTGTCTGAGGTTCCTGTGTTCTGTAGAAGTAACAAGGTTCTGAGAATTTTAATGAGGAATGTTTCTCTTGCGAGAAAGTAGACGAGTCTGGATCCGGTGGTTTTTCATACTCCGATAGCCCTTTTGATATAAAGGGCTTTTACTCTTTCAACTACAGAATATAGATTCTTCTCGATAAGGTGTGACCATATGACTTCTATCCCATACGTTAGGATTGGCACGATTTCTGTTCTGAATAGCGCCATTGCTGTCTCTAAGTTGATGGATCTAATGTAGCTGATTTCGTCCATAGCCCTTATAGCTTACCCTGCTTTCTCTGTCACATGCGTTGTAAAACATTTGGCGCTTGTTCGCAATGTGATTCCCAGGTATTTGAACCCTTTGCGATGGTTATCTTCCTTCCTTTGATAAAGAGTTCTGCCGAAGCAAGAGCTCTCCCTCCTTGTCTAAATACCATCATTTCCGTCTTTGATGTGTTTATTTCAAATTTGTATTTGTGGCACCACGGTTCCATATCGTTTATTACGTTTTGAAGCTTTTTGAAGTCTTTTGAACCGACAGCTATATCGTGGGCATATGCTACCACAGAACACCTAGTATGCCACTCTTTTGAGCTATTCTCATAATTTCTTCTGCTGCCAGGATGAAAAGTATAGGACTCAGTGGATCACCTTGTAATACTCCATTTGTTTGGAGTATCGGCTCCGAGAGAGAGAGGTTGTCTGATATGTTTATTTTGTTCCATTGAAGTATTACTTTTATAATTTGTGTCCTTTTGTTGTCTCTGCCTAGGGTTTCTTATAGTTTCTCTACCACTAGCTTCCGGTTAATTAGATCGAATGCCTTGGTGAAGTCTATGAATACGACATAGAATTTTTCTTTTTCTTCAAGGGCACCCCCGGGACTTTCGTAAACCAACGATTCCGTCGATAATGCAATACGCTTCTATATCGCCCGAGCAGCGCTGTATCCGCTACTCCCCAGCCCTCCCAACGTTCCTATTCCGCGCCAGAATCAAATGCGGAATTTCTTTCTTAGTTACATCTCATGCATTCATGAATAGTTTACAGCATAGTTCAAATATTCACGTACTACCGTAATAGGCGTTACAAGAGCTACGTGGAAGCCATATGCGGTGAACGATTCTTATCCACGTCCTACTATCCATATAGTAAAACCCGTCCAACTAAGAGCTTCAAATAATATTAGTAGACTAAATATATAATTTGGATGCACAGATTCGCGCACACTGGCCCGTCATAAACGGAACGGAAATTTGCAGCCTTCCATCTTCTGTGGAAGCTAAAACATTCACTTTTCGGAATACACCGACCAGAAAATTTAATTGGTCATCAAAATATACATATGGATACAGCAGCTAAAGCTGCAGCTCTTCAGACGGGCATATTGTTATATTACAGTTCAATTAAAACTAGAAAATCTGACACCTATGGCAGACGCAAAATTTTAAGGCAACTAGCACGAGAAGCTGATCAACACAACACCCAATGAGTCGCTGTGGTCTTGCGGTATTATGTGGTTAAACTTGGCGCGAAATTACGCTGTAAAGCCAGTGATATACACATTATTTGTGCCCACAAACATTACTTACATTACAGGAAAGAGAACAACCTGTTCATAAAGAAGCTTTTATCTTGTAGCTTGCAATCTAAAACCCAACGTGCGCATTAAATTCGTCTTTTGACATGGAGTTCTGCTAAACATTTTCAATTTCTCTATCTAACTTCCTTGTGACTCTTCTGTTTATTATGTCGGTATTTAACTCAAAGCGGATAGCAGAACCAGCATGAGCTAAGCAACAAGAAAGGAAAGGTCTCGCGTTAACGGTGGCAAGTTCAGCTTCTTTAGTTTAATTATAATTAAATTAAGTTGTAATGTAGGTAATAATTACCTAAATTAATTGTGTTGAGTTATTTTAATGATGTTTAATTTAGTGTTTTTATTGGCTGTTTAGTAAAAATGTCACTTAGTGAACAAGTTGCGAGTGGTGGAAGCCAACCAATTATACATGAAGGGCAAATGTTGCCACCAATATAACCTACAAGGTGTATTCTTTCTTGAAAAACATTTCCGAAGGTGAAGAGCGTGAAAAGATAAACTTTTCGCGGCCAAAGAAATTTTCTGCGGAAGCTTTGGTCATATGAAGTTTGCGTGCAGTGCAATTCGTTTGCACAGAAACAGTCTTCTGCTGCTGGAGGACAAACCTCGATCTTTTCATTTCCCGAAAAAGATATCACATATAATAGGTTTCGAATTAATGGGGGAGGGGATTAGGGGGATTTCCCCCTCTCTTTAAATAATTTCTCGACTCGTCACACAAAATTTCCTTTGCTGCCAGGGAAGTATTTTTTTTTCTTTTTACTCTATACTTAAAAATGCAAGAAGACACGAAACACGTTTGATGAAGACTGCACATTGTACAAGTGCGGGCTGAAAGTAGGAGAGAGTATCATATCGCAAGTAAGCTAAACAATAAACAATTCTCAGATCCATTAGTTGGGTTGGCATCGGGGTCACAATTCCAGCAATTCTGCATCAACTTGCAGTATTCAGTCCAGTTGCTTGCAACTCACTGTTCTATTGTTCATCCGCATGGATAAATTTGTGACAACAAATCGAAAAGTTACAGAATATGACAGTGATGTATTACAGCTTCTCAGGTAAAAACTACTACTACTCCATCACCGCCACCCCCACCACCACTGTTCTATTTTTTATACACCAATGCTGCTACTACCGGTATTATTGCTATAAATATAACACAAACTTTAGTTTCCCCTTGTCCTCTGAAAGTCTGATTCGAACACTGACGTACAGAAGCGTGCTACACTTTAGAGGACTTAACTAAAGACCTTTGCGTCCTTTTTTTTTTTTTTTTTTTTTTTTTTTTTTTTTGTGAAGGGGAAACCTAGTTCCGAGACCCCATAGTACTGTAGCAGTTGCTACAGAAGATGGCCATACGCACTCAAAAACCCCTGTCACCGGAGTAGGCGAGTAAAACCCTGCTGCGGTACCACCTATAGCACCCGCATATTCAATGGTGAGAAATAGGGCTGGTTCGCAGTGCGTAACCAGAGGCATGAGGATTGGAGGCCAGGCTTGACCAAGACTCAGCTTGCCCCCTAGCGGAGTCCTGGATGACCCTACAAGTTCTCAACGTCTTCTCTGGCGTTATCCTAGGGCGTGTTTTGTCCAGGGCTTGACGCAGACTTTGCCCGGATAAAAGGTCTGGACGTCCCCCTCGCAGGGGAATTCAAGTGGAGCTATTTCGAGTAGTTAGTTGCGCACTCTTATGTAGTTAGCCTGTAGCTTCGGACCTCCCCTATGCGGCATTTTCTTTTTAATTTGTTTCATATAGAACAAGGGGAGACAGAGAATTAGATATAAAAAGAATTGGTCTAAAGAGTGGCTAATCACCAGCAAAGGAGGGAGATGGGAGGGGTTGTTTTCACGGGGAGATAGAAGGGAGAAGTGTTGGGGTGTAGTGAGGTTCCACAGAGCATCCTGGTTAGTGGGGACATTAAGCCGGTAAATTACCGGTTTCGAGGTAAAGGATATCCAGGTGACGGCCATGACCAAGACCCTGGTGCCACACACGGGCAGTTTGACGTGGGAAAAGAGAGGAGTTAACGGGATTCTTATTTATTATTTCCATCGGCTTCGAAGAGAGTTTGGCTGACGTTAGAGCCAGCTAACGCCACTAAGGCATCAGGAGGATGTTGAGTAGTGCTTATAGTACTTCTAAGTCCGTCTCCTAGTTCCATTCCTAGTTGGGTGAGTTTACAGATGATGTTTCCGTGCTTTTGCTTCTGGTTGACGAGTATTGCTTCAAGTGACTCTGAAAAGATCTGAATTCTTGGACGTCGTAGTCGCAGCAAACATGGTATTCCTTTTACGACGGAGGAATTCCTACCGCTAAGAAAGTGACATGAAGCGAGGGAAAATTTGTTTACAAAGGCAGTTTGGCAACTATGTACAAGATATTGAAGTGTCTAAGTTTAAACACAGGAAGCCCAATGATGCTGAAGATCTCTAAAAAGAGAAAGAGGAGTTAGATGTCTAAGAACAATGTTTAATTTGCGAGGACGAAGAGGCTTCAATTTTGAGTCAGATACAACTGATTTGCCATAAGGAATTTTCTGCTTCCTATGCATATGGTGATAGTGTTTATATTTATGATTTTCCAGATTACTTGTTAAATTACCATACACACAAAGTTAGGTATGTTTACTTAATACTACTAACTACTCTATTATATGTTTTCGTTTCGTCTTATTACGGCGTTTAGCTTTGTCCCATCTTTGTGTGGCAACCCGCGCTTCTCTGACACAGTCTCTGGGGTTTAAGTTGTCGTGTCCTTCTTAGACAAAGAAAGGAGTACTCACCACATCACTCTATGCCGACGCAGAAAAAACATACACCAGCCAAAAATATATCAGTGGCGGAGTGTCCCTCTACCCATCCGTCCGATTATTGCACATGCCCCAATTCACTGTCAGAAATTTTAAACGAATATTTGTTTTTAACTTCCGATTCTGATTCTTCTAAATTTATTACTAATCTGTCCGTAATTTCATTTATCAGAAGGCATTTCTGCCAGTAAAGCTGGTCAATGTTTTGTACATGCTCACACCTCTTTTACAGTTTTCTGGAGTCACTTTTGTCGCATTATCAAACAAGGCTTTTACATCACCACTTTTAAATGAAATATATTTGGCAACATCGTTCTTCACTTGTGCCCATATAAGTCCTACAGCATTAATATCACAGCTATAAGGTGACTGCGGTATGTCCATCCATTTCTACGAGTCTGTTTCATACACTTTGAAATTATCGTTTTTTTTTTTGTTTTTTTTTTCAATTTAATTAATTCGTATAATACTGGTTTTTGTGAATCAAACTTAATATTTCTATTACGGAGCTATTCCTGCTTGTGGGATTTGAGTAAAGATGAAGTGGGCGCTCTATGAATTTCTATGGAATAATAAGAGACACTGTCCATAACGATGACACTATTATAGGTTGCGCGTTCGTTCTTGACGAATGACCTTGAGCAGAAATCCAATGAGTGAGCCTACCCTTAATAAACAGGTCAGCAAATGTTTATGCTACGATAACAGACACCTCTGTTTTCCTCTATCGCGTTTGTGTATACAGTCGACTGCAGAAGTTTTGTGCGGTACGGATGTATGTATGCATGCAACGAAAATAGCAATTCAGACGAGGGAGAGATGTCGGTAATAGAATAAATGCAAGAAAGTTAAGTGGAAACAGTTATAGAGGTATAGTGTATAATACGTGTGGCTGATATTACTGCAAGTGTCATAAATTGATTTGTAGTGTTGTACTACTTCAGCTCAGAAGCATGCGCGTCATCTCACTGCAGACTGTACCTCCTCTCTCTCGTTCCCGCAAAAGCTGAGTAGAGACTCGCATTCAACCTTTCATATAAAATTTTCATTCGTCAAGAAGTAACGCGCGACCTATACAAGGTAGTAATTTACTGACAAACCAATCCTTGAAAATGTTATGATCCATTTCTCCATGGTACTATATACTGGATTTTGACTTAAAAGTTAGCAAGCATTAGGAATGAACCCTGTTGAATATCCAGCATGTACAACTATAAATGAACAATAATTAAAGACACGCCTACATTCATACCTGAATTGTAGAGTCACGTCCACAAATGTTGCAATAGTTTAACTCAATGTTGGCATAAATCTGAGATGGGATTTGCCTCTGTTACCTGAACTTTGACAGTGCAGGCTGACTCGGTTATTTGGTGTCTCTGGTTCGATCTCTCCGAAGCTTGCTTCCCTCAGCGCAGCGTCAGCTCCGTTGCTTTCTGCGTTGCAACTCACTGATAGTGTTGGACAATGGCGTGCGGTGGTCACAATAATTATCCCAGCGGTATAGGTTGCGGCATTGAAAAATTGCCCTATACTTTAAAATAAATAAGCCTTGTTCCAAAATGGTCAGGTTATAAATAGTAGAGGTATTTGTTATCCTAAATACTTTTCTGATATTTACCATACGCTTAGCACATTATAGCCCATACAAAAATGGAATAATGAATGTCTATTACACAGTTAATAGCATTCATTTTCAATGAATTCACCTGTCACATTTACTAGATACTTTAACAGAAACAAATATAAAACAAAGCGCTCTTCACCTTTTAGTTTCCGCTGTGCTCAAACGAACTTTCAAACTTGTGGCAACAATACTATATAGTTTGATCTGATCTGAATGATGACCAACTTATTACATTTTCCCCTTTTTATTTCCATTTTGTTAATGGAGGTCACATTCGCAAACAAAAAAGGCTTTTCTTAACAAAATTTGTTTAATGTTAGCTAATAGTTTTAAGCATATGCGCTTTTCATATCGTTTGACATTATTATACTATGTCCTATAAAACGACACCATTATTGTAGGGTTACTACGCGTGCGTGTATCGCTATCTCTTATTCAAGCTTTCCATATCAATATTGTGACTTTTTGGTTGGGTGTGAAGTAAAGTAGACAGATGTAGTCGAGATAAAGAAACACTTTTATTTCCGTAAACAGTAACTTGTACACTCGTTGCAACAACAAGAAAGTCTTTTTCGATTCTCCAACAGCACGGCTCCGAACTCGTAACACAAAGAACTGTCCCTTCTCCGTCGGCACGACTCCTCAACCTTCACATGCGTCTGTCCTCTCCGTCGGCACGACTACTCAACCTTCACATACGTCTGACTGCCTCTTCTCACACTTTACCGCTATTTATATCTCCCCGGCACTATTCTGGAAGCTTCAGGAACGCTCACTTTTTGCGGTGAGATACAAAGTAGAAGATTCCAGTAGCCTCTATCCTTTTCTCTCTTTCGGCAAGCGCCCCAACAATGCGGCCATTCTCTATCTCTTTCCTTCGGCTCCTTTGCGGTAGTGCCGACAATAATGCGATGGGTGACACTGCTGTTGTCGGCAATTAGATGCGGTGGGCGCAGTGACACTGCTCCCTCCTCAGAGTTGGTCGTCCCGACCAGCACTATCACTGCGGCATCTCCCTTGCGCCCCGGCGGACTATCCCATCGAACCTCTTCTCCAGGAGGCACGATCCTAGGTATCGCTGTTGGATAGTGTCCCTTGGTCTGGGTAGGACGACGTATGCCATCCTGCTTCGAAATTCTGCAACAGTACCGCCGGTCTTGACGGTCCCTCGTCCAGTTGCCCTTCTTCCTGGTGTGTTGATGGGCCATCCTGCGCACTTGGAAACGGCTCATTGGGTACCGTGTCCGCCGACCTCTCTGGCGCACCTTCGCAGCCACCTTGCTTCCGATGGGTCCGGCAACACACCCCACCACATCCGCGCGAGTCGCGTCCACCGCTGCACTTGTGTTCACTCGTGCTCGGCACGGCCTCTCCTGTATCCTGCCATCCACGATGACGTCCACCATTCTTCCGTTCACGGCACTATGCGTCAGGTGATTGGATGGCTCCGACGGTCCCCCCATGTCACACGCCAAGTCGGTTCTCGCGTGATGCTCGTTTGCTTGTGCGCTTCCCTGCTGATCGTCCTCCACGTCGTATCCTGGTTGGTTACGTACCCGACACACTCCTCCAGAGAATCCTCGACGACGTCCCTGAACTGCCCCTTTGTCTTCCCCGAGACGTACACTTTCGTTATCTGAAACGGGCGCAACTGTCGCCTCGGCCACTAGGTGCTTCCTCCCCGGGTCCGCGCTATTCCGTCTGCCCCTGGCATCCAGTACTTTGACGCTCTCGTCAACTCTTACTACCAGGGCGCCAAGACGTTTCCCGTCGTCCTCCATGACGTCCACATGCTGGCAGAGGTCTTCCACCTTCTCGCCGAGTTCTTCCACGTCTTCCGTCACGCCAATCAGTTCGCCGAGTTGTTCCACGTCTTCCGTCATGCCAATCAGTTCGCCGAGTTGTTCCACGTCTTCCGTCACGCCAAACAGTTTGCCGAGTTGTTCCACGTCTTCCGTCACGCTAATCAGTTCGCCGAGTTGTTCCACGCCTTCCGTCACGCCAATCAGTTCGCCGAGTTGTTCCACGTCTTCCGTCACGCCAATCAGTTCGCCGAGTTGTTCCACGCCTTCCGTCACGCCAATCAGTTCGCCGAGTTGTTCCACGTCTTCCGTCACGCCAATCAGTTCGCCGAGTTGTTCCACGTCTTCCGTCACGCCAATTAGTTCACCGAGTTGTTCCACGTCTTCCCTCATATCATCCGAAACGGGCGCAACTGTCGCCTCGGCCACTAGGTGCTCCCTCTCCGGCTCCGCGCTATTCCGTCTGCCCCTGGCATCCAGTACTTTGACGCTCTCGTCAACTCTTACTACCAGGGCGCCAAGACGTTCCCCGTCGTCCTCCACGACGTCCGCATGCTGGCAGAGGTCTTCCACCTTTTCGCCGAGTTCTTCCACGTCTTCCGTCAGGCCAGTCAGTTCGCCGTCAATTTTCGCCGATAGCTCCGTCTTCATCTCTTTCAGCTCGGCAACGAGGTTGTTGTTTGCCGTCTTCATCTTGGACATTTCTGTCTTCATTTCGGCGAATAATTCTTTCATCATTGCCATCATCCTGGTTTCCGAATCTCCCTCCAACTTGGTTCTAACGTTGCAACTTCTAACGACGATGTAACGAAACTAGAAGCAATTCGACGAATCCCACTCCTGACACCAGTGTGACTTTTGGTTGGGTGTGAAGTAAAGTAGACAGATGTAGTCGAGATAAAGAAACACTTTTATTTCCGTAAACAGTAACTTGTACACTCGTTGCAACAACAAGAAAGTCTTTTTCGATTCTCCAACAGCACGGCTCCGAACTCGTAACACAAAGAACTGTCCCTTCTCCGTCGGCACGACTCCTCAACCTTCACATACGTCTGTCCTCTCCGTCGGCACGACTACTCAACCTTCACATACGTCTGACTGCCTCTTCTCACACTTTACCGCTATTTATATCTCCCCGGCACTATTCTGGAAGCTTCAGGAACGTTCACTTATTGCGGTGAGATACAAAGTAGAAGATTCCAGTAGCCTCTATCCTTTTCTCTCTTTCGGCAAGCGCCCCAACAATGCGGCCATTCTCTATCTCTTTCCTTCGGCTCCTTTGCGGTAGTGCCGACAATAATGCGATGGGTGACACTGCTGTTGTCGGCAATTAGATGCGGCGACCGATCGACTATGCCCTGTTCTATGACGTCAAAGCCTAGCTAGCTGCAATTAAACTAAACTAACCAATCAAATTCACACTTGCCTCTGCTGTCGGCTGGCTGCCATGGCTTCGCTAGCTAGGAGTATACAGAATACACATGCGTCAATACAGCTCTCGTAGGCTAGATGGTATTGAGAGTATTCCTTTGGAACAAGACAAGTCGCCAAGAGCAACAGCACGCTAGTAGCGAGGCGGGAGTTTGAACCTTAAGTACTGTAACGTTCAAGTTCGATATACGTATTTGATTGAGATATGAAAGAACTATTTTAATTTCGAACTTGTGAATAAATCAGTTACCCCAGCAGCGCTGGGGTACCTGGGGTTTAATGCACGCCACTGGTGTTGGAGGCAGGATAAAGATTTGCTCTGGCTAGGTTTTCTCAGCGGAGAAACAAGGACCTTGGCTTACAGGTAGGTAAGCGGTAGGAAGATCTCAGCTCGAGTGATATGGAACTGAAGCATTCATTATAAAATCTTGCGTTCTAAAAAGTGTTATTATATTTTCCATTCACTTTCTTGCCGTAGTTATAAATATTCCTGGCGAACTATGTCCCGTGACATAAGCGCTCAAGTTCTCTTCTCTAGTTACAATTTCGCGGTACGTTTTCTTGTAATTCTGGCGCGTGACACTTATCACCCTCACGGTATTTTTGCTGCATTAATCCGACTTACACACATCGGCACTATATTTCCGCGGAATCTTATTTTCAACTTTTGCGAGCGATTATCGCCCCGCAAATGGGCGCGGGCTTTGGCTGCAAGTGCAACATTAAAGTGTTTCGAAATCGTCCGTCAGTGATGTTGGCTGATTGAGAGCAGCCCGAGGTGTGTCATACATGTACTTGCAATTTTAAGTGCTTAACTACTTTCTTGACGGGATGTGGAGTTTTGCAGAGTGGCGGGTGAAATGCAAGGTTTCCTTTGCTTTTATACAAACTTAGTTTTTCCCGCGCGGCTTAAACAACCTTATGCCACTGGCTATTTTATCACGCTCATCTCCCGCGTGAACTCCGTCGACGTGATCTTTATCAAATCTCATTGGCTGACGGCTATGTCACATTATTTTTCACCTTGCTTTGGTGACAATTTGGCTTTCATAACTTTCTAAAATGTTCAGCAAAGTGGCAATCGAAGCTTTCCTCGTAGGACTACACAAGACCGCGATGGAAACAGCAACTCTCGAGTATTTTTCAGCTACTAGACGTGTTTTAAGTATCTTTTTCTACCAGGAGCATTGAAACATAGGGCATATTACCTACATGAAAAAATGGACCAATACATGGCTACAATTACAATTTACATATCTATATAAAAACGTCTATAAAATTACCTTTGACAATAATATTTACAAATGTAAAATGCGGTCTCAAATCACAGCACTTACTAGAGTAGCCGTCAACAACGATAACGGTAAAGCGGCCCGGGTTCGATTCCATGCAACCGCATGTGGGATTCGTGATGGACAAATAACATCCTTTTCAGGAAGTACAAAAACATTTTACCCCATTTCGCTGGCTTGACTGTGAATAGCGCAACATTCTTTTGCTACTGCCATCTTCCTAACTGATAATGAACTTACTATCACACAATGGCGTGGCCTTTATTGCTCGGAATTACTTAATTTCACTATAGAACTGTACAAATACTCTCACACACGCGCTCTAAAACAGACTACATCTGGTTGGCTAGAAAACACTTGACTATGACGTAATTGGATATTTGTCTACTGCGCAACCGCCTTCGTTCCTGACGGCGACTATAGTTTGAATACCAAGCTCAACAGCTTGTGCCATCTAGATTAATAAAGATAAAATACCAATAGAATCTTAAACCATCATGTAACACACTAGCAAATTTATGAATCGCTGGTTTGTTCCCGCACACCTCAACTAGTATTTCAGCTGTAAAGACTAGTCCTTACAGCATTGTGATGATCAAGTGAATTATGTAATACGTTTCGGACGCAGCGATGTTCCAAAGTTGGAATTTGCGGTTGTGGGTAAAAGTTTGTTTCTTTATTCGTTTACTTTCTCTATTGGTAAGTAGGGGAAGTATTGTATTTTACCCAAAAATTCTATGCCGAGATTTCACCGAAAATGTGTTTTGTGACCCCCTGAATAAAAAAAAAAAAAAAATAAAAAAAAAAAAAAAAAAAAAAAAAAAATTTAGAAAAAGGTCCGTGTGTGTATCTGTCGCTCTGTGGACAGCTTAACTCAAAAGCTAAAAGTCGGTTAAAAATCTGAATTGGTATTTAAGTTTAATGTCTTTCAAGGATGCGATATGAAGATTTTAAAGAAAATAGTCCCTCCCTAAACTACCCTTTACATGGAAAACTTTAATTTCTTGAAAATGGCTCTAACGATTTTGATTAAAATATGTTTGAGATATTTGTGTGACAAATGAAATGTATATTTTGAATTTTCTGGCTATAGCCTAGGTAGTCCTGTTTACTCTTGGATGACTTTTGAATAACTTGTAACTGCAAGAGGTAGGCAAAATCTTACTCTACAAAGAATGTAGATATCACTAAAAGACACAATTTGTGTCTAAATAAATTTTTTTTGTAGAATGAACCATTTTGGAGATATTTCTTGTTATTGTATCAGTTTCGGAAAACATAAAACTTTTCTGAAATGCAACATTGTTGTTCATTGTTTATATGATGTGTGCAAAGAGAACGGGAAGTGTTAAAAGATTTTACTATTGCTCAAAGCCTACTGCATTCTAATATTCACCTTGCACCTACAAGGAGATAAGCAATAAGTTGTGCAAATGTTTATCCCAACTAACACGAAGAAGATATAGGAATAAGAGTTTGTAAGTGGTTAGTACAAGAGTAGAGAAGGTCATGTGAGTGCAACACATTAGATGTTTTTTAAGCACTTATTCAATAATCAAGTGCCTTTTGAACTTGCTTTATTCTTACATGTGACTGTAAATGTATTAAAATGTTAAGAGTAATTACTATATATTGTTTTTTTCATTTCTGGCTAGCACATGCAATGTGATGATTACTGATAAAATAATTCCAATGAGTAGTTTGACTGTATGAAATGTTCGTTTAGCTCACAACAGACTGACGTCGAGCCACTTGGCAAGCCCCTCCTGTCGTCTTTGCACAAACTATTTAGGTGTCAAACTGCTTGTTAATCTACTAAAAGGTATTCATTTTTTTTTCTTCTTTACCTGATTACCCCCTCCATATGTAGGACTTACACACCTTCAGACTTACAAGCCAGTACCTATGGCCAGATGCCTGTCCGGGAGCAGAAGAATCTATGGATTAGACAGAGTGAAGACCTAGAGAGATAGAGAGAGAAGGATAGAAAGAAACAAAGTAAGATGTAGGTTTAAGGGCGCTCAACTTCATGGTCATCAGCACCCATAAAAAGCATTTTATGGCAAAAACAAGATAGTAACTGCAATAAAAATTTAAATTGCCAGTAAAAAGTAAAATAAATATGCATAAATATACAAAACAGAGTAGCAAACACCAAAACTAAAACAAAGTAATAAAGATGTCAAAAGAGTATGAAAACTAGGTATCTAAAGTTTCAAATCCTCAAACTCATGTAACTCTCTGTTAAAAACTTAAAAACTCTTTCGAGTGTTTGTCTATCGCCCGCCACGACCTCTGTAAGTCTGGCAGGCAGCTGCAGAGTCTTGAAGGTATGCTAGAGAGGAGCACTCTAGCAGCATGTGACAGACTGACTAAAGGTTGTCACACAGCAGACAAAGAGGTGCAGGGTCCCGTTTAAATAGGTATGTTTTTTCATTTTTTTTACGTTTTTTTTCATGCAGATTTGTATGCTATTCATTTTATGTCATGTATTAATTTCAAATGGTTTTCTCTACCCACTTTTCTTTCTCAAAACACATTCATGTGTCCTTCTCTATTCCCTCTTCTACAAAAAATTCATACCATTTTCTCTGTTTGAAATAGAAATTTCAACTGTTTCTGTGATTCAGATCTTAATTTGAAGGTATAGGAAAAAAAGCCATGTAAGTCATTGTTTTTTCCAAAATGAGTGACATGCCATTGATTACTCCATGGGAAGGGCCATCTATTAGAGATATAAAACATAAAAAGAGCCAAGCAAGTCAACATTTCCAGCAAAAGAACCAGGTAAGTCATCTGCCTGCCAACGGACTGCAGTGGAAACTATCCGGCCATTTACCCTTTCCTGCTCTTCTTAAGCAGCTGTTTTTTTACATTGTTATTTCAATATTGAATAATATATTGTGGTGTGCTGTTGAAATCTCAATTTGGCTAATAAAGAAGACAGTGTGCCACAAAATGTGCCTTGGGGAAGAATCGGCCAGCTTGCAGATATTGGTAAGTAATTAAGATTAAGTTCACATGAAGTGGGGAATGCTTGCAAATGTTCCAGTCATAAAAGTTTTGAGGTAACCTCTGATGTAGAAAGAGCTGAAATACTACGTGAATTCAACAGGCTGGAAGAGCACAATCATCAGAATGCTTATTTAGGAGGGTTAATAACTGTGATACCTATACTCCATCCAACCTTAGATCCGCCCCTAGTATTACTCCATGATAACCTGATGTTATCACCTGCGACTAACACAAAACAAACATCACGTGGACTCATACCCCATATTTATGTTGCAACAGAACAATATTTACTCAGGAATTTTAGAAATATTGCGTTACATTTAAGTAGTTTTACCAGGGTTATCGTACATCTTGAAAACTCACAGATAATTGCCAACATCTAAGGTACTATATTTTATGGTGTGCTTTGGTTTTGACGTATTGCGAGTTTGTTGTTGAAGGCTTGTGTTTACATCAAGTGTGGATCTAACAGTGGAGCAATTATAGTAATCAAAGAAGATGTCAGACACAAGAAGTTGCAAAATTACGAGAAGTTGCATTTACATATAGGGTTGGATCCCTCTGCTGCTGTTTCTTATGAAATCTAGAGGTGCATTATAAGCATGAATTTCAATATAGCTTTCAGATATCTATGCAGTGACACATGCAGTCATTATGAGGAATTCTCAGTCAAACTAAAAGTGCTGTCCCCAGAAAAGGATAAAGAACAACTTAAAAAGCTAACAACCTTCAATGCTCTTCATGAAAGAAAATCTGACATACACTATCAACGAAAAGAGATGCCAGATACACTGCAATGAAAACAAAAAAGCTGGAAGCAATTTGTATGGATTTTGCTAAAACTGTCCCAATACCAAATATAAGTACCTACCAGTGAACTGCAATACACACGTCAACTATCAACACATTCCTTCAACATCCATGTTCTCTCTATAGGACAGTCAGTTTTCTATGTGTATCACAGAGGTATTGGTAAGGTCCCAACGAGGTAGTGTCATTTCTCTTTCATTTCAACATGAACTACCTTGATGTTAGGTTCAAGAGCTTTGAGTGTTTTGTGACACTTTTTGAGTACAAAACAAGTGTTTTATACTATCCATGGCTTAACAAACATCAAGATCACACTTCCAGAAACAGGTCATTCAGACATGGAATGTGATAAAAATGTTGATCTTTGGAATTTAAAACAAAGAATGGAAATCCCAGAAGAGTTTAGAAGTATGATTACAAATTCAGAATCAAACCATCACCTTTCATTGCTGTGAGTGTCTGTCAGGGAATAGTGTATAATTGGAAACATTTTTTGTATCAGAAATATGTACTTAAATGTCCGTTTAACACCCAGCCTGTGAAGGAAATTGAGGCCTAATTTGTCCACCCATGACTACTCAACTGAAGAAATATGAATAATGGAGCCACGGTATCCAGATATCAAAAAGCCTGAGCAAGGTGCTTCAATGCAGACGACAGGAGAATTTGAGCTACCTTCTTTGGCTTATTCAGTAGAAACAGAATTCTATTCTTCAAATTAATTAAGGAAAATGAAGCTATTAACAGTGAAGCAACAAGATTCTAAAGTAAGAACAAATTAGAAACTAAAAACTTCACTTATCTTAGTAATGTTGTAAGTTTGAAAAATAACTTGCAACATTACTAAGATAAATGAAGTTTTTAGTTTCTAATTTGTTGTTACTTTAGAATCTATTCTTCAAATTTTCTGATAAAATGATTTATATGCAATATATGTAACAAATTTCTGTATTACTCTCATGTCTTCTATACATTTTCAAAGCAACAGCAAGAACTTTTTCCAGGGATTGGCACAAAAACCTATGAGATAACCGAGTTTCCATGGTTGTATTACTTCCACTACCATCACTGCCACCGCCACCATCACCAATAATAATTATAATAATAATAATAATAATAATAATAATAATAATAATAATAATAATAATTAAAAAAATAACAATAATAATAATATTACTAATAATAATATTAATAATAAAAAAATAATAACAAAACAAAAACAACAACAACAACAATGATATTGACGCTAATGATATTTTAGTAATACAATCTTAATCACAAACAAAATCTTGCATAGCTGACATGTCTGGTTCTGTTTCTTTGTTTTGTGTGATGTTATTGATTTAACAGACATTAAGCACCATTTGGTTCACTATATCTGAAATTTCAAATTTAACTTCAATATTTGATATGATAAGCAGCCACATGTTTTATAATTAACAATTCATTTTCTGGGCTTCTTGGAAAAGATGACTTGCCTGGTTATTTTCCTGAAACCTTAATTTAGTTTGAGTTATTAATGTGTCCAGAACTTCGCAGAAAATCCTCAAGTACAATCAATAGGTTTCATCTTCATGATAATTTCTCTTTCTAGGCCTTTCTTCATTCTCTTTATCAGTAATGCTCATAATCTCTGACCATACTTCTTCATATTCTTGTTTCTAATATTTTGGAGTGTGGTAATAAATTCATTTACTTTTTCTGTACAATAACAGATGTTCCTGTTCTTCTTTTGAAATTTCTAAAAGAATATCTGAAAATGTAAGGACTTTACAGAAAAGAATAAAGAAAAACTTGGTTCGAGTCCTCAAGAGATATTGCATAAAGCCTGAAACCACGTTGACGTCTTTGTTTACTTCCATTGAAGTAAAGAAATTGACAAGATGACTTCTGTAGTCATGTGCTGTGTTTACATGCCTGGAACTGAAATTTCATTGTGTGAATGTAACACTTCACATTTTCCTTTCACTAGGCTTTAAGAGCATCTGTATGTGAAGTGAAGTGTGAGAAAACGCAGGTAAACCATTAAGAGAAACAAAGAATTGTCTAGTTTCCTTAACAAAATTCACAGATTGAGAATAAAACATAATTTAAAACTAGTGGAAAATATGGTGATGAGCAGTTATATCTCAGTTTTTATATGTGTACATAGTACTATGTTGTTTATATAATATTTTATATGTTTTGGATATAGTGTATATAACAGGGCTTGAAGAATTTGTGCTGCTCCATAGTTCCACATCATTTTCTAATAATTTTATTTGCAGTCATAGAAACTTCACTGTTTCTTCCAGAAAGAGCATCATTATAGCAGCATAATTTATATGTACAGCTTGTGAGAAACCCCTTGATGAACTTGTTTTTCCCAGTTTCACTGTATGTGAATACCCAACTCCAAAACATAAGATTAAACAACAATATCTTTAAGAGCACTTCAATGTACCTCCACCTCAGGTCATCATTTAGTGGAGTGCATTGCAGGAGTAATGCGTTCAATCTTCCAACCTATTGTCCATCTGCAGGGTTCGTAGTGTTGTTATAACTCGACCAAGGCCAGTGCAGTCCTGCTTCGGAGGGTGCCACTTGTATGGTTACGGCTTGTCCGTCCTCCTGTACAGTCCAGTTGGCAAAAGGTGAACAATAACAGATCTCATGTTGACATTTTCTCTGTGTGTATCACTAAATTATATGTATTTTATGTATATTCATACCATAAAAAATCAAATATATTCACAAATACTTTAAAATACAGACAGACATGTTAGTAAATCAGACTGAACAGCATTTCGTGACGTATTCGTGTCGTCACCGCATTAGTTTGCCTGCTTGCCACTTCCCATGCAGGACTGCACTCGCCTTGGTGGGGTTATACTTAAACAACAAAAGTATGGTATTTTGTGTCAGAGAGCAACATGCGTAAAACTTTCATAATTGTGTGTATGACAGATATTTATGTGAAATTTTTACTCATATATAATTTTCACCTATATATGAGGATGGTTCAATAAGCAATGCAACCATTTTTTTTCTGAAATAGGGGTTGTTTTATTCAGCATTCAAATACACCACGTTATTCCCCAATCTTTTAGCTACACAACATTATTTTTCAACGTAATCTCTGTTCAATGCTACGGCTTTACGCCACCTTGAAATGAGAGTCCGTTACAGACGCCATTTTATAAGCTCCGTATAGCGCTGTCACCTATCGTAAGTAAATGAAACTTTATGAGATGAACCAAGAATGTTTGAAAATGTTCCACAAGAACTGTCAGGTTTTTCCAACCAAAATTGGCCAAGTAAAAACATGTGTTGTATTACTTACTGAACTCCCCTCGTACATAATGAAACTTAGGTGGAAGGTGAGGCACGGGAGAGAAATATTTAAATGTTTATTATTCAGTTGTGATTTGTATGATGTTTAAATTATAATTTAGACTGCAATACAATACAAATTACATTCAAAAGTCGACCGTGTTTACTAAAAATGCTATATTTTAGTGTTAAAATTACATTATGCAATCATAAAGAAAAAGCTTAACAAGACAAATTCTGCATATAGTGTAAGATGGAAGTGAACTTGTTTGTATTTAAGGATTTATAGTGATGATAGGTCAAATAACAGTATCCAAATAAGAGAGTTGTTTTATAAAAGCAAGTTAAAATTACTAAGCTCTATAAGCGTTATGACAGGTTGTATGGTTCCATAAAGGTACAGGTTGGGGGCAACTAAGTTGAGGCAAATAGCATAATAATTTTTATTGCAATTAAAAACAATTTTGTAATTTTTATACAAAATTGATTCACAAAAAACTTCTAAATACTGAAACAGTTTTTAACAGTAGCAAAATACTGTCCTAGGTACAAAACATAAGAAACATAATATGTACCGAGGTTATATCAGTTACACCTCCTGGCAAATCTTTGTGAATCTTTTGCTAAGGAGTCGTACCCCTTAATTTTTAAATTTCTACATTTAAGAAGAAATAGTTATTCCACACATATGGTCTGTTGTACTATTACATCTGAACTTGATAACTCACAGGTAATAACTTTTAATAACCTTTCAATATAATTTTACACAAAATATTTCTTGCAAGATAGTTTTAATTTCAGCAAAATATTTGTATTATATTTATACCAACATGCAACACACTAGTTAATGTATTTACCACATAAAAATGCAGAACAGTTTTCAGTTATATACAGATGCTGAAAAATGAAATGGAAAAATGTTTTGTAACAAGCATTTTTCAAACATTTAAATTCCAGAAAATAAGAAAAACTTTAATGCTATGCACTGATTTCAGAAGATATGCAGCATGTAACCACTTCATAACGAGTATAATGTTTTAGGTAACTGGCTGGTCATTTCTGTTTTCACTCTGAATACAACACTTCACATTTAAATGCAACTCAAACACTGGGTTAAAAATAGTTACAAAGAAAAATTAATGACATTACATGAGAGAACTCTGTAGTATATTTAGGCATGAAAACTGTTGTGTAACAGCCCAAATGGGTCAAGACCTAGAACATGGCCACTGCATCTCTGCCTCCATAGCCACAGGACATCATGGGAGGAGTGCAGTAATGGGAAGTGGCCTATGCTCAGTATGCTGTCTTCTCTGACTGCTTAGATGTGATACAGAAGACTGGAGCTGCTACTTTTACATAAGTAGCACCTCAACTAGTCCCTAAGGATGCCACAAGGCTGAATG
Organism: Tenodera sinensis; assembly: GCA_030765045.1. Classification (NCBI taxonomy): domain Eukaryota; kingdom Metazoa; phylum Arthropoda; class Insecta; order Mantodea; family Mantidae; genus Tenodera; species Tenodera sinensis. The sequence goes on from JAUKNM010000131.1 coordinate 280,064, forward strand.
AACCCTGAAGGGTAAAAACTGCAATGTAGGTACCGAGAATCAAACCAGGTCCCCTCACACCATAAGCAGCAATAATAACACAGCACAGGGATGGCCTTATTTAGATATGGAAATGAAAATTTCAGAGTTGCAACATTTCAGGTTATATACAGATGCTTCAGACTGTCCAAATTTAAAGGGATACAGAGAGAGATAGTAAACAGTGATTTTGAGGTACATAAGTTTAGTCTGCAGACTCAAATTTCCCTGCAATGAAGTCAAATCTAAAATGGGGCAGCACACCACCAAGTCAGCAGCCATTCAGTTTAAAGATCAAAGTGGGCAGGCAGTTAAAACATGCTCACTGTTGCTCTATAACTCAATGCTGGAAATAACCACAAAATAAAAGATAGGGGTTCAGGTCTTGGCAATTATGTTGTGCTTTCACCTCTTCTTTCTCATTATTATGAAAGCTAATAATGTAGTTCTGGCTAGTAATGTTATGAAATACAGAAAAGTACAGCGGCACCTTATGATGCAATTGTAAAGTTTTTGTTTGTTAGGAAGCTGAACAGAGAACACATTTATCCACCAATGTAATTTCTGCAGATGTTGCTAGATGCTGGTTTCAACATATTTCTATATTTTCATAATCGAAACAAAACCATCAAAACAAGGAAAAGTGTTTCTGTGCCATCATGCTGGTTCATTAACAATTTTCTTTGTGATGTTGATTCTCTTCTTTATGTAATGAATTCTGTGTGAAATATGTTTGTTATTATTTTTTCATTTCAAACATCTTTGCTAAACTTAAAAGCAAACTACACTATCTTCACAGTTTTTATCATGCATTTCCCATGATATTATCTTATTATCATTTATTCTCTTTAACGTTTTTATTAAGCCTAAAAGCAAACATTGCCTATTTCTTAAAATATTGTATTTCCAGCATTTACCGTTTCAAAAGAAAGTGATTTATTTATGTAAATTTCTCCTTTGTTTAATTTCTTCTTTCAAACATTTGCAGGTTCTTCATATTGCTGCAAACAAATTAACAAAGCAACAATTTATGAATAACCACAAAGCTTACAATCATATCATAAGGTGCAAGAACAGTATTTTACTAAACCAGAAATGCATTACTACCTTTTGCAGTAATGAAAAAGGGAGAAAAGAAAAAGAAAAGAAAAAGAACCAATGCTCTTGTCAAGACTGGAATCCTTGTTGTTCATCTTGTGTTTATTTCCAGTTATGCAGTCTAGGCATTAAGTTATGTTTTAAATGGCTGCTGAAATAATGGCAGTCCCCATTTTAGATTTAACTTCGTATTTGAGTCAGAAAAATGACTCATTGTTTCTTTTTCCTTATTTTCAACAATTAATATAACTCTGTTTTTAAATACATCACAACAGACACATTGCATAACAGGAGCTATTTCACTGGTGAGGAGTCTACATACTTGTCCCTGATTCAAATGTGCTCTACATAATACATTCTGAGACACACTAGAAGGTATTTATATCCTACAAATGTGGCATTAGGGTTTATGTACACATCATATAACTTGGTGTTTATTTATTCACCCATATAGTAGTAAGTGCAGCATACAAACTGTTAAAATTAACAGTTACATACTTGTATAACCTACAATTTCACAAAGGCAACTGCTATTAAACTGGTTCTGCATAGCAACTGCATCCTTATCTATTAAAACCTAGTACAATTGAAACACGTATTATGGTCTGTTTCCGCTACATAATCTTGACTAATAGTTTTAAAATAAATAAGACATAGGAGAGAGTTGTGCAGTAATTGGTTGGCATGCAGTACAGCCATGATTGTGATTCCCCTTAGGTTGCTAGAGGACAGTACTTTACAATAATCGGTAGCAAACTTGTGTACCAATGCGCTTATAACCTGATACTTCCATTTTTCACTGTAGTACTTTGTCTGCTCTGAGTACTTAATGGTGGTTGCTGCAGCTGTTAGTACACAGAAGATACTTTTAGGTCTTGGTGCAGTAGAATCCCAATACCTTGACTTTCAATAACTCAACATTCTATGTAACTTGACTACCTTTTTCATTAATTTTTTTTATTGTCATTAAACTTGACTGTAGTAATTTCTATTATCTACTATATGGTTTGAATAGTATAGGTGAATTTTAATTAGTATATGTATACAATCTAGTGTATTTTCCCTAACAACAACAACAACAACAACAACAACAACAACAAAAACAAAAGGGCTGACCCTGTACTGACTATAGCTAGTCAGATAAGCAGCTGGCAGATCATTGTCACTAAACCAAAAGCTTGCCACTAATAATATTGTGGATAATGTGGTATTAGCACAAGCACTTGTTAGGAAACTCTATTACTTTACCCAGTAGAAAGGTATTTTTAAATGTGACAAATTGTGCAGTGGTTTATGAACAAATTTACTTTTGTATTTATAGGAACATAGGAGTGTCAGATTATCTTTCCGACTTATGTGTACTACATAAACTTCACAGGTTGTGCATGAGTACAGTGCCATCTCACATTTTCAGCAGTGTCTTGTTTATTTTAAGGAAGGAAACAAAAACGTTACTTCAATCATCAATTTTCATGCTGTCACTTATGCAGATCCTAGCAAGGTCATTTGTCATGTTTAAAAATATCCTTGTACAAGTAAGCTAAACTTTCAGTTATATTTCTGGTTACAGTGCAGATTACAAATTTCAGGCTTACTGTCACTGTTGCGCTTGTGCCAGTAAAAATGTCAAACAGGAAGAAAAGACGACAAGTTAACATAGCAATGGAAATTAAGTTGGATGTGATAAACAGATCAGACAAAGGAGAACAGATTAATATGTAATAAACTTTAGAATACATTATACTTTTGTTTCCTATATTGTGCTAGAGTATGTATTTATGTAATTTGCAGTATTATGCTATGAGTTGTGAATAACATCCGTAAAACTTGACATTTCCGTAACTCAACAGTCTGTCAGTCCACATTAGGTCAAGTTATCAGGATTCAACTGTACTAATTTTTAAGATAAATTTTGTTTCTTTTTGGTAATCAGTGTTATTTAAGGAATGACATCCAATAAATTTTCATGATAATTTCTACAGAAGAATGCAAAAAGATCCTATAACATGTTTGTCATTGAGCACTAGTCATTGTCTTTCAGCACATGCCAAAACTAAGTCTAATAAAGGACCACAAGGGAGGCAGCTTAAGTACCACAAAACATAGAATTAACTCCTCATTTGAGCAGATTCATGTAAACTTTTGAGTGAGTATGTGGTGTTCAAGGGCCCATTGATAACTTGCTCATTAGAGTCCAAAGATAAAAACACAGAAACTTGAATGTTAAAACCTCACCCTTTAAAAGCTAAAACAGGAAAACTCACTGTTAAAATGTCACCCTTAAAAAGCTAAAAAGTGAAAGTTAAAATAGCTAAAACTTAAAACACTTGAAATATTAACTTAGTAAAAACAGAAGCTGTTAAAACATTAAAAAAAAAGCAACAAAGTAAAACACCCTAAAATAATAAAACCTTCAAAACAAAATTCATCTTGCACTTGCTTACCAAAATGAACATTGGCAACAAATTGCAGCAATGTATTTAAAGCTACTCGGTTGTTGTCTAAAACTGAGCACAGTGTAAGACCCAGGCCAAGGGACTGGCACTCATGGACAATCAATAATGATATGTGCGACAGTGAGTGAAATGCTGCATGTCACACAGACAGGATCAGCACACATGAGGACTTTTGATGAAGAAAAGGAAAAACAACTGATTTAGATCTCCAGTTTCAATGTAATCACTAAAAACATATCTCCTTAAAGGCCTGAAGTGAACATAAAGAAGAGTTAGCCAAGAGCTCAGTAAAGTTGTTTTCTAGTGCCTTGCATCTGGCAATGAAGCCATTAGCTCAGTAAAGTGGGATACTAAAATCTTTACCATTAAAAGCAGAATTAAAGGAAAAAAAGCTGAGCATAAGTTGGGTGCTCCACACAGAGAGTGGTCATGAGAAGTCAACAACAAACAGGCAAAGAAAACTGGATTTTATGTAGTGGAAGTAATGAGTTAACAAAGACATTGGAATATTGTTAGCACTTACATAAGTGTACCATGGTTTATTGTTGTTGCACATTGCACAACACAGTTTTGCAGTAAGTACTCATCTTTGTTAATCACAGGAAAATTATTTAATTCGGAAGTCTCTATTTTGTAAAGTTGTTCATGAAACATTTTGTCCATGGACAGTTACAGTGTACAAGCACTGGAGTATGTAAACACTTAAAACATTTCTGGATTAAATCACTTTCCGAGACCAAATATTGCAAAACAGTATTTACTGGGTGGATGGGAAGTAATAATTCCCATATTAAAGTTGGCAGTATCTCAGTTTAATGTGATGTTGCCCAATTTGAATTCTTTAAAACTGTCATTAAATTGTTTCCCCCTGTACAAGAATACTATAAGATTCAAATTAACCATAACAATTATACAGTGCAATCAAAAAAGTTAAAGTGACTGCATGACTCTCTCCTATTAAAGACAAAAAGATTCATTTCTTTTACAATTATATATTTTAGCATTTCTTTGTTTTATACTCTTATTAACACCCATTTTTCTTTGCATGTTTTCTATTTCCCTAGAATTCTACAGTCAAAATTTGGGGCAATAGGTGGTATGCATAAATGAGATAGTTATTCGCTAAGAGTGAACGTCTTGCATTTCATATTCATAAAATCACAATTATGTCACTCACAGAGCTCTTTGTTTTGAGTTATCTTGGACTGTGTTATCTCAGTCTCCTGCAAATGCTTATCTCAATTAACATAAAGTAGAGTAGTGTTTGTAAGAATAGTTTGTGCAAGAATAGAGAAAATCATATGAGTACAACATAGGTTGTCAACTTTTTTTTTTCCAAAGTAAGGGAGACTAGTTAAGTTTATAAATGTTTAATTATTAATGTATTCCTAAACTAGTTGCATATCAAATAAACAAAAACCAACATTAACTATTACAAGGTACCCATGGATTTACTTGAAAGTGTATTTTTGTATTATTTATTTATGCCAACAAACTTACTGTTGGTGTTTTTAAACACACAAGCCGTGTGTGGGCAAAGTTTAAGAGGTAGAACTGGAACTTAAAAATTCAATACCACAACTGGGATTTGAACCACAGATCTTCCGCTTGCCGGGCGGGCGCTCTAACCACTGAGCTATTGTGACAAACTGCCAGAATGGCATTAATTAAGTATTTTTGTATACTTTTGGCATCAGCTTGAAGTTTATGATTATGTTTTGCATATTCTACAAATTCTTGACAAATGTAATCAAAATTGACACTAATTTGTAACTCCGCTTTTATTAGGTTTACATCAGAGTGGTTCGTATCATCAGACCATTTATTGATCATGAACAAAAATATTCATTCAATATGAGCATTACAGGCTAATATATTGAGAACGAAGCCAAGAATTTTATTTATCTCATGAATTTTAATACCTTTGGATTTTGCCTCAGTCATCACTAGGCTGCAGATTTCGCAAGCAGTTTGCTTCAGTTGTCTACACACAAAGCAATAGATCCGTCACACAAAATGTAAACAGTCGCAGATATGGAAGGGAGCAAGCGTACTATCAGTTGAATAAACAACTACAGCATGCAATGCTATCGACAGCAGAGCATATACTGCCTATGTTTACATATTTCCTATTACCTTATGCAATACTTGTATATGGCGCAAACAATATATACTGCACAGATCTAATGTAGGCAATATTTGTATTTTTAAATTTAAAATGAAATTTTGGTACAGTATGAACAGAATTATTGTTTTAATATATAACGTGTTTATACATTTAAAAATATCCATGCTATACATTTTCAATAGTATAGCTTGTATCTTTAGTGATACAATATTCCGTAAGATGTAGACTTTTATTGTTAGTTGCTCTAGTGCATACACCAATTCCAGTGAATCACGATACACATCTTGAAGTTACTGAAGGTGAATCTCCGATTTGCAGTAAGGTATTCCTTATATCGTGAAAAACTGCACTCTACACTGCAAACTGAATTATCAGCCACAGAACTCTTACATAATCAAGTACTTTTCAATATGCATATTTTAAGTATCTCTTCTATATTGTTCTTGCATTTGTACACTTCTTTTTGTCCACTCTTCCATGACACTTTTAAGACATGGATTGTGTAATTTGTTAAATGAGATTTTAGTTTGTATCGTCATGTTTCATTAATCTGCAAAAAAGAAAAAATTGTGTGCTTGGATATGAGGTAGCGAGGTAGAGGGCATAATTTCACCTTGTTCATTTGAACCCACCAAATGTGCCTGTTGGCAATGCAACAATGCCATTTACTACAGCAATATTGTACAGTTAAAGAGTTTGTCCCCTCTTATTTCTGAATCACAAAGTTTTCATTTTATTATATCACCATTAGTAGTAAAATACTGTGAACCAAATTCTTTAATATATTCCTGTATTTTCTCTTTGCATGCTTTATACATAACTATGTATGCACCTATTACTGTGCCCAGAGAAAGGGATAAACAATCAACACTTGAAGACAGCACGACAGGGTGCAATTTATATGTGCACAGACTGTCCAGGGAGTGGGGATAGTGGTGGAATTTCCAATGGCACCGCCTAAAGTTCGGTTGCAGTGCAGCCTAATTTCTGTTCATTCTGGCATTAGCGCTTTTCAGCCTAGTCATCACAGTCACCCACTTTCTCATACAACTACCCTCAATAGAAATTACTGTACTTATTACATATTTTAAAGAACAGAATTCATCACACAGGTTATCCTCATTTATGTCAATCACAAAGTGAACAGGAATATTTTGAAAATCTTTAAAATTGACATTACTCTTCAAGGTGAAGAGCAAGAACTGGATATTTACATTGTCAGAAATGCTTGCATGTTTCAACAAATATGAATATAGGGCTTCGTAGAATTGAACAAAATTAATTTGAATTTTTTTCTTAATGACAAGTTCTAACATATTTGAAATTTTCTGCATACTGCTTCCATGATAGTTAAATCTGAAATTTCAAGGTACTTAGTTTCAGCAAGAATATTACCTATGTAAGAAAAAATTGGTCAAATGCCTCAAGCAGTGATGTTTTATCTGGCTCATCACTAAAATATTGCTTCAATGGCCTAGGGGTTTAGTTTGTGCTTTGAAAATAACTTGTTAATAGTTCCCAATTCAACAGCCTATCAATAGCTGGTGTGTGGGACAGTCATCTAGTTGGCACATACCTTAAAATTTCACACCATCATCTACAAAATCACAGAAAGATTAAATTCCTCCCTCCTGTTCGCTGATGCTGAAAAGTGACCATAAAACTTAATGGCTACCATCTCTAAATCTTGTTGTTGTTAGCTAATGCTGGATTTCTGACAATCAAGTAATTAATCCTCTTGCTCTCCAATATTAAAATATTGAAAAGAACAATAGCAGTAATAGTAACTGCTTTTTAGAGAGCACCATATTTTTATGTTTTGGTGATTATCATCTCTAAATCTACATCTAACACATCTAACATCAACATTAGGGATATTATGAATAATATGGTTTGAGCAGTTTGCTTTAAATATTGTGTTATCATCACACAAAAGCTTCATCACTAACCAAGTATTACCATAATTTACAATTGCATTGTACAATATGCTGTTAATTATTTACATTTAGAGTGTCTGAAGACTATTTTTTATCAATTTGCAAATACCAATAGCAGTCTCATCAGCTTATTCCACAAAGTCTAAAAGTTCGTTTTGTGTACCAATAAAAGGATCAAAGTACCTGATAACCACTGGAGACATATTTCTGTTTTTGTGATTTAGAGGCATCTCTAGCTACAGAGAAAAAGGTACGGCACTTTTCTGAATCATTTAGTATACCAAAAAATCACCACACTTTTTGGCATTAACACATTTCTTGCAATACACTCTGCATTCGTACTTCCGCAATGCATTTTTTTTGCTACATCTGAATCATGTATATAACCTTTACTAGTTTGTTTGCACAGTTCATGCTACTGTAATTTAAGTTGTGTTTCACTGTGTGATGGAGCACTGCTAAACTTGCTCACTGCAGGTTTGTCAGATTCAGTACTTTCACCCAAAGACTGAAAATAACTGGATATCTTAGAAGAGTCAATTCCCCAAATTTGACGTTTGTGTCCATCATTTTCATACTGCACACAATCTGAATCGCCACCATGTGTAATGATGAAGTTACACTTACAAAGTGAACAATGCACTTTATAATTATTATTTTTACTGGATTAATCCATGAATAAGTTTCTTCCCACTTCTTCTGGTACGCACACATACATTTCCCTGTCTTTATAGGAGTTTTATGTCCATCTCCATCCATAATTCACTGCTTAATTAATTTATTACAACAAATAAATGGAAGGTAACGGCTTCAACTCAACCTTATTTCAATGATGCACAAGCAGAAATCAGGAAATGGAAATGGCGTCACACATAACACCTCATTTTGATGAAATCATGCTATCGATATTACAATATCAATTCGTGCATTGTTACTATGAATACAAATCGATGGTACACAAAATAACTGGAAGTAATGTTTTTAAAAAATGTGCAGCAGGTGTGAGTGTCAACCTAGTGTAATTTTCTCAAATACAGTAGATTCAAGCTCCCAGACTATATCTAAATGGGACAGAAGGGAGATAGCTTTAAAAAGCTATGAAATAAGGGAGTTCCGTATAATATGGGAGAGCTGGCAACCTTAGCAAACACACCAGATTTTTATATATTTCCCAAGGCCATGGTATGAGAAAGTAAAAGAGGGAGACATATTTTTAAGGACAACCATGCTCTTTCTATAACAATTTATTTTCCTGTCTGGTAATCTGGCTGTGTGAAAATGTATAATGTAGTAGACTTAAGGAGCATCTTACATGCCATTACTTTGAAACTGAGATGTTTTAAATACAACTGGTAAGTGCTGCTTGTAATTACGTAAATGATACACATTTCAAATAAATGAGCACTGCCTGTGGTGCCATGTACAATAAGAATGAGATTTAAATACGACCAAAAATTAAAAAAAGGCTTCAGACAGAGAGAGCGTGTGTAAACCAGCAGTTAGTTGAGTGACATTTCCCGTACATCTTTCGTCCTTGTAAGATGCTAGACTTAAATATCCTTTACTTTTACATACCATTCTTTGTTGAACCAGTATAAATGTTTATAATAACCACATGGATCATCATATCCCTATGATTATAGGCTTTTCTTCTTGTTGCTATATCCATAACCTCAGTCATGTATGTCTTCCAATTTGTTCACTGCATTCTGAGACAGCTACTAACATGTTCCAAGACATCGTAAGATCTCTCTATATTAAACTTTATGTATATGAAAGTTAAGGCAACACTGCTATTACTGTCTCCTTGTCAGTTCTATCTTAAGTGAGTAAGGCACATTCTAGGTAATTTACAAAGATCTTACATTTTATGAATATGAGAGGTTTTACATACCTTCAAAATGGAAACACTTTATTTTCATGCATACCACCAATTGTCTTTACAGTGCAACTCTAGAAGCAACAATTTAAAAAGTGAGGCTCTTAGAATCCCAAATAAGAGTTTAACTGTTCTATAATGATGCCATAACATCTGTGACATGAAAAATGTTTCGTATTTGTAGATGAGATTTATTCTCTGCTGTTTTACAATTTGCACCCAAGTAAAATTCAATTTAGGAATTATTAAAAATTAGAATACATTAAATATAAAAGACCAAACAATAAAACTTACTTATATTCAGCAGACAAGATGAATTACATGTAAAATGTTGTGTTTGGTTTTATTTTGTTTTATTTATTGTTTTTTACTTTAACTTCATTTTCTACAACACAACTTGCTGGAACATTTTTGGAGACTCTCCATCCTCAGGCTTGATTCACTGCCATACTTACTCCTTGGCTTGTAGATGGTGTTTTGGCTGGACATACTACACAATAAGATCCCCTTCATCACTTCTCGAAAGAAAGATTTAAAATTATGAATTGTCAATAGATCCCTACTATGGTACTGAATTTTTCAGTCTCATTTTACCTTTTCCTAAATGTATTGTGTTGATTTAGCTTATTTTATTAAAAAAATTTTAAATCACCTTGCTAATTTATTATATATCCTGGCAAATGTTTTAGTATATTCAACTGTTTCAACATATGATCATTTTTATGAAGCCAACTACATGCAGCAATTTGCAATATTTTTATCTATGGTATCACTTGGATTCTGCTTTCATGTTCTGGTAAGCAACCAAGTGAGTGAAATAGCATGGGATGGGTTGCCAATAAAAAGGGGCACAGAGCATTCATTCTGGAGAACAGAATTATTTTTACATGCAAAAAATGATACAATAAAATACATGTACATAAAGCATAATCAATGTAATATATGTAAAATCCATCACTAGATCTTAGTCTTTGTAAAGTTCATATTTACATTCAAGAACTGAAGGTAATAGACGTAGAATTCAAGTTAGTGCTTGCATATGGTGGTGATCTTAAAGTACTGTATCACCTAACAGCTTATGTAATACATATTCTTAAGAAGTGTGATGTTAGAAAGTGTAATGAGAGCACCATTGATGCATCAGACTGTAAGCACAAATTAAGTCATAAAGTTATACGTCATGTTGCACAGACTGAGGAGCTGATTCTTCTCTTCAGAGACAATAAAGAGAAACCTGGGTTATTCTCAAAATAATTCAGAATCTTTTTCTTAAGTTTTTGTTTTCTTAGAAGCTTATACAATCAACTGTCAGAAAAGAAAACTAACCAGAACCTTCCTTCTGAGAAAAGAGTACCATAAAGACAAGCTACCTTAACCAAAGGGACTTAGGAATTTAGCGAATCTGAACAAGTATTATAATTGGCACCAATCAAGAAGAATGAAGAAATGGATTAACATTTTGAAAAAAGAGAGGTGACATTGCCATTTATCGTGATCACATTGAGAGCATGTTAGGATTATATGTACAAAGATGGCTGGATTGCACTTGCAACATAGAGCAAAAATTATTTATATTCATGGACAATATTAAAATAGTGTATCTACATGCAAAGGATAGAACACATTAACCTATATCTGTGTAAAGATTTACATTAACAAAAACACATACCTGTGAAATATTGATACTTATTGTAATGGTGAAATGCCACTGATTGTATTGCTTGTATAATTGCTGTTGTTGCAGAAATGACCAGCTCTTCTATCCTTTCTCCCAAAACTCCTACATTTTCCCATGTTACACGTATGCCCTTTGTATGAGTACCCACTTTTTCAGCATTCAGCTCTTACTACTTTAGAGACTCTTCTGTAGATTTATTATTATCAACACAGTGAAATCCTTTTTGTTTCAACTAACATAACCCTTTACTTCAGCCCAAATTGATTAAATCAGGTTAAACTAGCAAAGGGGGAAACAAAATTATTTTGCGATCATGTTCTGCAGTAATGTCGACTGTATAATCCTTTTATTGGGATATGTGTCCTTATTAAATATACTTTTATTTGCTTCCTGAGCACATTCAAGTTTTGTTAGGTTGTGCTATCTTTGTCAGTACTTTTGGACATAATTAAATATCCATTTAAAGTGCAAGACAATTGCACATGCTCACAGCAAATGCACAGATACACAGACTCGGAAACATGTAAATATAATGCAAATAACCATATAAATAGAATGATGCAAATGAATTTGTCAGTACACGGGCAATCTCTATCTGATGCAAGCATTGCAAGTTGGTCTATAGGAAGGCATTGTGCATATATATTGCAGTGGAAAAAGATAAAATGCACAGTTTATGTTACTGCTCGATTGCTTGTCAGGCACATGTTCATCATGTGTTACAACACTGGCAACACAGTCTCTGCATCTATCATTGCTATGGAAATGTCTTATCACCCTAATTGTTTCTAAAGTAAGAACAAATTAGAAACTGAAAATTTCACTTATCTTAATAATGTTGCAAGTTATTTTTTCAAACACTGAGTCGAGTTTCAAGTTGGAGCCAACTTGAAACTCGAGCATGTGTTTGAAAAAATAACTTGCAAATTACTAAGATAAGTGAAGTTTTTATTTCTAATTTGTTCTTACTTTAGAATCTTGTTGCTTCACTGTTAATAGCTTCAATTTCCTTAATTAACTCTAATTGTGTTTTTTTTTCTGTAATGTCCACAATGATGTATCCATCCCCTCCCATTCATTTAGACGTTTCCATCATGTGGTTAGTATTTCAAACTTTTTTCTTTGGTGACAATTATGTATCAAGGTGGTTGATATTTTCACTATATTTATGAAATTCTTCATCTGGATGTATGATTAGTAGTCACACTGACAAGATAAGTGCTTCAGAAAAAAAGGAAACAAACACCTTGTTGAAAAAAAGAAGAAAACAGTCTCTAAATATGTATAGCCTGGCAGCAAATGTACTTCACCCAGAATAACATAATCTTAATGAAGTACATGACCAAGTGGAAGGATTTATATTAGAAACACTGGATGCAGAAGATCTTATCAGCTTTCCACAGTATACAGAAAAAGCAAAAGCATTTGGTGAGCTTTCAGGGAAGGGTGTTATATCTTCAAAAACATTATGGTTTTTTTATTAAGAGGCATCATTCAAAACTAGCTAATGTAGCTAATAAATTACTGAACATTCTAGCATTCTCTGCACAACTGGAGAGGGTATTCTTCAGTTGGTTCTTTATCCATAATGCTGATAGGAATCGTCTTTCATTTGAAAAAAAAAAAAAAAAAAAAAAAAAAACCAAAGGATTTTAGTACATGCATATAACATGAACATGTAATGTTTTAAATTTAAATGTACAACAATTTAGAATTCTGGAGTTAAGGTGACATTTGTATAAAAGAATTGTACATCTTTTGTGTTAATGAAATATTCTTATGGAAACAAATCAAAACAGTCATTTGCTACTGAGAATAGTGATTTTATTTCAAACCAATAAGCAATATAAACCTTTTTACAGTATAACAGTTTAAAGTAAATATTACACTTCTACATCATTATTAATAACTCATATGATGAATAATGTGTTGGGAAGCATGGCTGAGTAGACCTCTGTATGTCAGAGCATTAATAAACTTAAAAGGAACAAGGAAACTGATGTCTCAATTGTCAAAATCAATAACTCTTAGTTTTTACTTCACATGATTTCTCTGTTATGCATTTGATGTATAAAATACATACAGATAATTTACTTGCCTAACCCTGGTTTTGACTAATGCTATTCTCCTCATAACCGTATACTATCTTCCAGTTATGGTACAAATTATGTGATAAGCTTAGGAATGGCATGCCCTGCACCATTACTTATTAGAGACCCAGAATATATGTTAAACCTTCAATGAGGCTATATTTTCAGACTGCCACACAAGAAATAGTCATGTTCCTGCAATGAATGTGTTTTCATGATCATGTCATATAGGAGGTTTCATAAAAACAATGATAATGTTTTTATCTAAAGGTTCAAAAATATAATTCCATAAAAACACTGAACATAACACTTCTCATTTATATTACAAGTTTTCCTTGATTTCCACTTAGCTTCCTAAAAATATAACTATCTGCAAAAGTTCCAAAGATTGATTTAATAATGGCTATAACAACTTAATTACAAAACTATGTAAACACACTTCTGTGTGATTGGATAGACCTACAAGAAAATACAAGTATGCTTGCTCCAAATACTACTGAGTTAATATAGGGTGCAGGAGTGCAAATTTTCATCTTCCCTGCCATTCGATGAAAAGCGATTGAGTCTTATATGGACACTTACATTAAATGTTAATCTTGAAGTTTGTACATACACATATGTGTAGAATTATTTGCCTGCTATTACTGCAACAATCCTGCATGTCTCCAATTAAAACACTGTCCTTCACTACACTGATCAGCCTTTCTCCTCTTGATTGACTAAGGAGTGATATCCACACCACTAACTTTCCTTTTCCTGTGAACAAGACATATTTAATGTGAGCATATACCATATTACCTACTTAAATGCAAGTGACATCAAAAACATATTTGCTGTTTCCTTTCTAGCTCTTCTATATCAATAAAAATAAGTGTAAATGCAAGTTCAATGGAACATGTTCTTTATACTAAAACAGAACTTCTTATAATGATAAATAGTATTTACTATTTTAAATAAGAAGAGCACGAATCTAGCAGTGGAGGTGACCGGATGTACATGAAGGAAGCTCCTACAGTCAAGGGAAAAAAGGAGTTAAGGGACATCGTAGCTTAAGAGCAGATAGGCAAAACAGTTTTATAATATGATTTGAAGCTTTCCTGGTGACGAACATATTCAAGATGTTCTCGGGCTTCCAGCCAGGTGTAGTGATGCAGAGCGATTGACATTTCGGGAGTGTACATCTCTCCCATCATCAGGATGATGAATGACTAGCAAGAGTGAAGGGACCAGTATATGTACTGTCCGCTAGTACGTACCGAGTAGAAAACACTCAGTCTAATGTGGAGGTGGTTCACCGCTCCATTGGAATCTGTGTTTTCTGAGTCAGTCGATTTCCAACTTTAAGGTTTCCAGGAAGGACTAAACTGCAATCCAGCATCCCGGTTCAGTGTGTTCTTCTCGGAGGAGATAGACAGAGCCTCCTTCACCCTCTGTTCCCATAAACCGCTACATTTTGCCACAATGGTCATTTCTTTGAAGTTAGCTCTGTGGTCTTCACAGCAGTGCTCCACCAGCCCTGACTTGTCAGGCTGCATTAAGCGTATGGTCCGTTCATGCTCCTTCACTCTGGTGGAAATGGTCCTGCCTGTTTGCCCTATGTACGGTGCCCCACATTCACAGGGTATACGGTATACCCCTGGTACATTAAGGTCCAGTTTGTCCTTTACCGGCCTCACTAGGTGTTTAATCTTCAAAGGCGGCTTGTGGATGGTTCTAATATTGTGTTTAGCCAGAATTCTACTGATTCTGCCGGATAGATTGCCAGTATATGGGATGCAGGCAGTGGCGGTCGGCTTGTCTGGTGTTAGCTGAGATTGTGGTTTTCCTCTCTTGGCCTTGGAGATTGAGGCTTCAATGTCGTCTACGGAGTAGCCATTTTGGCAGAAAGCGTGCCTCAGGTGCTGTAGTTCTTGCTTTAGGTGGCCGGGATCGGAGACAGACACAGCTCTGTGGGCCGGAGTGTTGAGAACTCTGGCCCGTTGTGATACTATACAAAAAATGTAGATCTTGCTAAAATACACAGTTTATGTCCAAATAAATTTTCTTGTAGGGTGAACCATTTTGGAGATATTCCTTGTTATGTGTGTGAGTTCCAGAACTTAAAACTTTCGTGAAATGGAACATCACTGTTCAGTTTTTATATGTTAAGTTATATGTTATATGTTAAGTGTGCAAAGAGATCGGTATCTCAAAGCTTTAAAAGATTTGACTATCGCTTAAAGCCTGCTGTATCCTAATACTCCCCTTGCACCTACAAGGAAATAAGCAGTTAGATAATTTCTGTAAATGTTTATCTCAACTAAGACGAAGAAGATATAGGAATACGATTTTGTAAGAATGGTTAGTACAAGAGTAGAGAAAATCATGTGAGTGCAACACATCAGAGTTATGCTGTAGCTGCACGCATGCGCACACGCACGCACACGCACACACACACCCACCCACACATTTTTTTCTAAAAATGTTATTATTTCCAGTGAAATCTCAACATCAAATTTTTGTGTGGAATCACCCAGTGCATCAGTTTGTGAGGTGATGAATTCAGCATTTTGCAGCAGGTGTGGATCTAGTAACAATGCAATGTCAAGGTCAAGTGTAAGCAAAAAGCAAAGTGGGAGATGAAAACACTAAATAGTTGGGAGGAAGCCAAAAAAAGTATGAACACAAAGATAGCTTTAGAAAAACCATCAGATAACTAATGGATCAATAAGGACGAGAGAGAAAGGAAGAAATGAGCAGGGGAAAAAGAAAGAAACAAAGCAAGAAAGAATGAAAGAGATACCTTGCTGAGAGTAACAAGGTTAAGAAAATTGTTGGGTAATCCGGAAACTTGCAATGGATTTTCAGTAATTTGGTAAAGATTGCTGCAACATGATCCATTGCATGGTTTAATACGTTGGGGATGGTCTGGGAAAATGTTCCACAATTTCAACGGACAGCGATTCATTCTGCACTTACTCATCGGACAGGAATGTAATAGTTATTAAACCAGTTTTCAAAATTTGACAATCTAGCATACTGTAGGCTCCTGCTGTCTGATGCAAACTACTGATGAACATTTCTGATAGGCCAGCATTAAATGATCTGGTTTAAACAAATTGAAATCCAACGTTCAGCAGATCAGTGGATGCTATCGTTAGAATCAATACTTCATAAGTTTCCTAGCTAAGAAATTTGCTTTTCAGAATTTAAGCTCTCCTTTTGTATTATTTACTATATATGCGGGAACTCATTCTCTAACCAGCCAAGTCATTCATCATTAATAGAAAAAAGGTCTGTATTTCTAATGCAGCTGTGGTGTGAAGTACTGCTGATGTCATGGAAAGTAAACCACTGTGAAGCATTCTCCATGCATTCCTACTATGTAGGCTATATATAATATTATATTAATTCTCCATGTACGTTATTGTTGCATCAGGAGATGAAAATGTCTCTGCACTAGAGTGCACTTATAGGTTATCTTTTAACAATTTAACACTGTTAACTGTTAAATATTTCTTTTGCTCACTTTATATTTATTTCTTCAAAATTTGTCGTTGGGTGTAGGTACTTCTTTAGTTAAGAAAAAATAAATAAAAAGAAAGAAATAATAAACAAAAAGAGAAACTGCACTGGACCAATAATTTTAATTCCATCAAACATTCTTTAAATGACACATCATCACAACATAACACCATCAAGAACTGTTATTTATTATTGTTAGAAATCCGAATCGAATAAATTTTATTTAGTACAAGTTATATAGAAAACCTTAAGAAGTCCAATATTACTGAATAAATATTGTCGCGGCGCCGAACGGGCAAAAGAAAATCAAGGTGAGCTATCTCACACCATTACGCCGGCCAAGAACAAACGTCATTCCACACATTTCTAGAAGGAACTTGTTTACGAACGAAGCCGAGAAATTTCCATTTCCAGAAAAATCGCGATAATTGAGACTATATAAGCGAGCTGGCACGGATCGGGTATTTTATAGTAGAGTGAGTGGTAATTGTCAAGAGTGAGTGTGCACAGTTGAACGGTGAAATTTGTGTCAAGGTTACCATACAATATGACACTGTGATTTGCAAGGTAATGGATAGTGAATTGCGACTCGGTTTTAGAAGAAATAAAAAGTAGCTCAAGTTGTCATTTGGCACAATATTGCATCACATTGCGATCCATTTATCTTTCAGAACAGATGGCTCTCTACAGTCATTAACTAATTACATCCCATCATACAGAAAGGCCTTCACCTCCAATTAAATTGAAGTAACTATTTGTATAGCAACACTGAGCATTATAGATGTGTGGTAGTGAACTCGATAGAAGCAGCAAAAAGCTACCGTCGGTAAAAGCGATCCTGGCGGCCACAATAATAAATTCTTGCATTTACCCAGGACCTCCTAGATTAACGGACCTGACACTGCCATCTAAGTTGTACAAAAATGGCGTCGGCTGGTGGGATTTATTTCTGAGGTGTTTCCACACGCTGTTTTTCGTATTATTTTCTATGTCTTCGAGTTATTGTTTCTTATAATAATTCCTATGTAAGTTTGTCTTCATATCAGCAAAGCGAGTGTTTCAAAAGTTTTATTTGGGCAGTATAGGAACAGGAATAAATGTAATAACGTTTTGACTGTGCCGTGTGCTATCCACGTGTTCATGTTTATTGTGTTCCATCTAGGACTATGGCTACATTAGCCGTATAGTGTGGTTAATTTATCTGTTTGCAAGTACAATTTGTGTCACGATTACAGTGGTGAGAGGTTGTTGAAGAAAAACTGTTCCAGTAGTGTATATTAATGTTGCCATACTACAACCTAACCTCAAACACGACAATGCACCGTAACTGTTGCATTCCCGGATGCAAATTAAAAATCAGAAACTTTCAGTTAAAACAAAAGGTAAATTACAACATAAAGCTTCTAAATTCAGTATTTAATTACAATAAATTGCAGCGTTATGTGTATTAGTTGCCGGTGTGTATATAACATGGTGAATAGTGTGAATAGTGAAAGACAATAATTTCGAGTGAATTCAATTAGTGGCATCTGCAACACCAACAGTTTGTTTCATGTAAGTAGTATGCTGCTCATATTTGTACATTATCTTTTGTCTTTGTAATTTAAATGTGTAGCTGTAGTTTAGAAGAAATGTGTTATGTTGCTGCATGTAAAATTGTAGACTATAGCAAAGTTTGGTAAATATTTACAAAATCGTCCGCTCGAGAAAACGAATGAAACATAGTGCAATGGATGCAGTTTTTATTGCTGATTACGATCTTGTAAGTTTTATTGTGCGCTCAAGCTTCGTGTTTTATTTATGAGAAAATTTCGTACGGTCGATGAAGTGGTTTTATTTCGCTTATGCGGCGGATATTTAGCTAATAAATGTGCATAAACGAGTGTAATATATGCTACAATGATTGATTAATGCATTTACGTTGAAATGATTGCATAAACACTACCCAAATTGTAAATATTTCGATAACACAGGACCCTGTCACCCCACTCATATGCAAAACTAACCTAACCTAAGCTAACACAATGTTGCTTTACAATACTGATTTAAGATTACGTATTTCATGTATTTCATTTACAGTGCTGTTTTACGGTTATTATTTTTAATATTTCATCTGCTTTTGTGGATTCCCCCTGTAAAATAAAGTGTCCTGAAGTGCTGAGTAATATGTTGTTGCAAACTGAGTAATCAAGTTCTCAGTAATAGTGAAAGCAAAATTTCACCCTGAAGGTTTTGAATTCAGTAGGTAGCTTTAGGTCATTCTAAATGGCAGCATTTGTATATCAGCCATCCAGTATAGTATGTTTTGTGTAGGTATATAACATTCTGCACATTGTACAAATGTGAAAAACAGTGTAAACAATGATTAATAATTCTGAGTCAACTCACTGTCAACACTTCTGTTTTATTTAAGTAACATGCTGCTTGCAGTTTTGTCTATCTTCTTTGTAATTTGAGTGTGTAATGCAGTTACATAATGGCATGTAAACCTGTAGATTGCATGAATGATATTTGAGGTTATATATTTCATTGCCCATGGTTTATCGTTTAATATTAAATGTCATTCTTTTTTGTTTACTTGAGTTTATGTTTAAGACAGTGTTTTTGTGTTTAACACAGCCCATATTCACAAAATAGGCGTGTTATTACACCACATTTTTATTTTACTGCGTTGAAATCGTAGCCTGTAGACGAGTTGTTTACAAGTAGTTCCCACCACTTTGGCCGCCATCTTGAATTACAGTGTCAGGTCCGGTATTTAGGAGGTCCTGATTTACCTATCTCCCGTAAGGAAAAATAAAACTGCCGAAGCTGACAGAACATGCAATATAGCGGGCGATGGCTGCTATCAAGAAATTTACCTTCAAAAGATTGAACTATCTACCTGTGCCGCTCATATACTCAAACACGTATCCATTGTACGTGTAATAGCATGCGCAATTACTTTAAAATAAACTGGGGTCACGTTTTGAAAGAAAAGATCGCATATGCGTGTTTGGTCATCTCTAGCTGTTAGAGGGAGCAAGGGTCGTGTGAGGTCAAGGGTGTTAATTACCACACAGCGGGTGAGCGCCCGCTTGTTAATCTATGTTCTACATAGATTAACACCACTGTTTTGTAGGATAGTAGTCTGCACTGTAAGTGGAACTATACCACTCGCAAAACTTAAAGGCATGTAAACGCTGGTCAAAGCTCAAGCAGAGCGCTGTTGCCAAGCGTAGTGCGTGTACCGGTAGAAGATCTGTACATAAGGTTGTGTGAGATGCATATACCACATTCGGCAGCGCTGGTAGGAGGGGCAAGTGTAGGATTCGCTGGAGTCCGTAGTACGCCCCGCCACCATATGCCTTTAAGTTTTGCGAAGATTATAGTGTGAATCATATGATATACGTGAAAGCACGTTTTGCCTATATTTGGTTATAATTAGCTATTCAATTGCAAATTAATATTAATTTGTTTATACCTGTAGAATGAAAGAACTTCAGTTAGGTAACTACACAATTCTATGTTGTAAAAAATTGAAGACCTGGAAAACAAGCTTTTTCGTTTTAGATAGAATCCGGAAAGAAGGAAGAAAGAAAGAAAGAAAGAAAGAAAGAAAGAAAGAAAGAAAGAAAGAAAGAAAGAAAGAAAAAGACGAACATCCGTCAGTATTTCGACCTGTGTAATTCAGTTAAAGAAACCGGCGGCCTAACAAAACGCTATTGTGGTATCCAGCTGTGGTTGTTCACATTAATGCATTTCATGCTCGGAAGACCTGCTTTTAGGCTATCTCAGATGTTTGAAATTCAGGTGCTAGAAACACCCGAGTGTCTTCTTTAAAGAACTAAATCCATCTACTAGGAACGCAGGGGATCTATAAATGTAACATTGGGATGTCCCCAAATTCCTTTTTACTTCTGCAGTAGGTGTTTAGAAGCCACATAATCAAATTACGCTCTATATTGCTTGTTCACAGTTAACTCTTTACTTTTTGGAGAATGGAATGAATATAATTAAGGGTTATAAAACGTTCTGCTCCAGCCGAGAGCTAAACCGGGAACTGTAACATCGTAAGCGAACAAGGAAGTAACCACACCAGCTCTGCTAAATGTCTTATGGCTTATTTTAAACTGGTTGGGTGAACTCGGAGACCTTGATATCATGTGTCATTTGTCATTGCTGTGTAGTGAGTGGCCTTCTCAATAGCAATCACCCAATGAGGTGTGGGGCATGTAAAATGTAATGGACAGTGTTGGAAGCCCGCATTCCTCCAAAACTCCTTAGACCATGCCATACATAAGTGAGGTAATTAGGCGCGGCATTGTGGTAATGGGGCCGCACAGTGCCCCAAATATGCCAAGCAGTTGGGCATGCACAAGAGACTATACAGTTATGGGTGAAAAGGTTTCAGGAAGAGGTTGAAGAGGGGCTTAAGACAAAGCAAAGGCAAGGAAGGCCAAAAAGATCAGGATAGAACTATTCTAGAGGTCCGCAAAGAGAACCCCTTCCTTCCAGCCACAAGAATAACCAGGAAGTCTGAATCTCCCAGTGGGTGCTGAGGCAATCCGTCAACGACTCCGTGTTGCTGGCATACGACATCGCAAGCCTGCGAGAAAGGGTGCCCTTAAACAAGAACACAAAGGAAACTCGCGTGGCCTTCTCAGTATCTTCCAGCAAGTCGACTTCTGGGAGAAGATAATATGGTCTGATGAAGAAGTGTTTTCATCAGAAGAGGATGGGAGATTTTCTTTGTGGTGACCCGACAACACTCGCTTCGATCCTGAACATATTGCCACTGCACGGAGGCAGGAGTAGCTTAGATGTGTGGGACTGGATGAGCGCCAGTTGGGCAGATTGTTGAAGTTTCCTCCCACATGGACTCCGAAGGATATGTCGCAGTTCTGGAGGACTGTATGATCGCAACGCTGCGATCTATTTACCCGAAAGAGGAAATGCCCGTAATAGATTTCATGCACAACAAAAGGTACACTTATCCCGGACCACGGAGGTTTGGCCTCGGCAGACATGTCGGATCTGGAATATACAGCGAAATCTCCGGACCTTAACCCAAATGAGAGCGTCTGTACATTAATGGTTCGGGATTGTGAACGTCAGAAAATCACCAGAGATGCACTAACAAGTCTGGGAGAGTTAGGAAACGGCCTCAAATCACCAGCTATTTAGTTTCCTCATTGACGCTGAGACTAAATGAAGCCAATGAAAATAAAGTTTGGTGGTCTTCCTATTAAAGTAAAAAACGAAGTCACCCAAATTGTTTTGTATACTGTTGCTAATTGAAACACACCGGGTTGCCCGTAGTTTGATGATTTATCCCTACAACTTAGGTTGCACTTGTTCAATAGCGTTAGGTTTCTTTGTGGATATTTTAAAAAATGTTACCTAATTCGCTTAATCAAAGAGTTAATTGAAACTATTAGGACATCATGAAGAGCAAAAAATAAAGAGTAAATAAAAATACCATGCAAAAGTAATGTTGAGCAACAACAAATACTACAGAAAAGCGAGTACAGAAAACCGTATGGAAGTAATAAGTTGAATTTCTATTTCAATCATGCAGAAAGTTGCACGAATTGTATGTAGAAGTATGAATAGAGAAATACATGTGAATGTGTGACGTAAAAGATGAGTGAGTGGAGAAAACCAAGTGAATGTAATACGTTGATTTGTATTCCAGTCATACAGAAAAGTGTATAAATTGTATCTTGAAGAGCTAATAGAGAACGGCGTGTGAATGTTACGTTAAAGAAAAGTGAGTAGAAAAAAAAAAAAAAAAAAAAAAAAAAAAAACATGAATGTAATATGTAATAGTAAAATTGATAGCATAAAAACCTGCTGCACGAAAAAACCACTTGGATGTTCCAAATGTCAGGGTTGATCAATGTGTCAATTTCATGCATATCAACATAGGTACATCATATTGCATAGAAGACTCCCCCGGTATACACATATAACTCATTTTATGTTGGCCTTGACACAATGAGACAGAGTATACCGTGTGAGTCTTCTCATCCCGCGGATTGATAACTAAGCTACCCTGCATTTTGCAGACGATGCCAACACCGCATTCACCGGTGATTAGGGCAACGGTGATGCTCTTTGTTAACGAACTCTGGTAGCGCAGTGGTGAACATGCTGGGAAGTAAAGATGAAGGTTGGAAGTTCGAACGTTTATTAAAGCATATTCTAAAAAGTAATAATTTGTGTTTTCATGAAATTCACGCAATTAAACTAGTTAGGTGAAATAATACTTCCATTCCAAACTAACTTATGTGTTTACTAAACATAAAAAGTACCTTCAACTTGCAGTATTTGAACCTCGGATCCGGTGACGGTTCGGAAGGGTGATCGCATACTCGCAACTGCACACCCATCAATTCTTTTCCTGCATGTGGATATGTATTTACATCGACAGATATGCATATGATAAAGTCGAATGTCGAACTTTCTTCAATATGAACTCGATCGTTTAATTTTCCCGCGCCCTGTTTACCAAATGCTAGCGTATTCAATCAACAAGCTGTAGAGACGCATAAACCGGACTTTGCGACTGGCGAAGGTAGCTTTATGGTGAGGGGTCAAGGGGAGCGGTGCAAAGCTTGCATTTAGGAGTACGGCGAGTTAAACCATCATAGTCGACAAGGTAAACAGATGCGATTCTTACCGCGCAATGCGTACTAGGTTCTCGTACAAGTCTTCTCTGTTTTCCTTGCTAGGAATATTTCCTTCCCTCTCGTTTAGCATAAGTTGCAATCAACCTGCTAGGCAGTTTGCCAACTTGATGTTTCTAAATATAATGTAGCTATTTTCTATATTAAAATTATAGTTATGTTAACGTTGTAAACTCAATTACATTTATTTTTATTGAATCATTATAAATGTGCATAATTACTCTTCATGTAGGTAGTAATTTACTAAGGCCAATAATTCAGTTTGGAATAGTTATTTTGTTAGTGTTATTCTTGTTTGTTATGTTGGTGTTTCTGACAGCAAATCGCGTGCACTTGTGTCTGCTCATAGCGGGAAATTTGAATCTATGAAAGTGTGGAAATGAATAACATGGTGAAACTGCAGGGTTTATTCCTGGAAGAGAAGCTGTTTTCCGTGCTTATTGTTTGCGAGCGAGAGAAACGCCATCTGGGCAAATAATGGCTGTTGTGATATTGGTCATAAAAAAAAAAAAAAAAAAAACAGAACTCAGTTGTCCACGTGAATTGCGATTTAGAATTGTGTGGTGTGTGTCAGAGAGGAAGAGATTAAAGGTGGAGAGGATGTAATATACTGTACACCCACTGCGACAAGTCACAAGCTGCCACACTGTTGGGACCTTCACCATTGAAGGACAACACATAAACTGTTGCGCTACGAAAACAGGTCACTTCACTCATAGGGGTATAAAGTAGTCATTTCGCTGAAATTGATACAATGCAATGCAGTGGACAGTGTTTACGGAATAGCTTGTAAAACGCGGGGACTGCATAACTTCACAATTCGCAGGATGAAAAGACTGATACGGTGTATATATAAACTGTAAATGAATAATACCGTACGAATTTTACTAGTGATAGACGGTCCATAGCCAACCAATTTGAAATAGGAAACCTATGGTTCTAGGATTACAAATTACAGAACTGTGCCTTAAAATTGAGGGTATGCACGCCACTGATCATGTAAGGCATGATGAGAAAACAAGCGGGCGAATTTCGTAGCCTGTCTATTTAGCGTAATGGTTATGGTGCCAGGACGCGAAGGTACACATATGTTAAAAGCACAGGCTCAAATACCCATAACGGCATATTCTTCTTACTTTGTTTCTTTCTTCATAAGCGCGTGCTTAATCTAATTGGATTTACACGATACATTTGTGTCGTGTTGTAATTTTTCGTTTAACTAAGTTTAAACTCTTTGTTTCAAGTTTGTTTAACTATTATTTACACTTGCATTACCTAAATAGTAGGTACACACTGAGAATTTCGTTTTCAATTAAATGAGATGGTTCAAACCTAACTAGCAGCTTCAAGTAACAAGTAAATAACTGAGAAGCAATGGAAAGAGCTACGTGCGATTGAATTATTATAAACATAAGTTGAATTGATATTAACATTACAATACAATAGGTAGATACAAGCAGAACAAAGGTAAGGAAGTAAATAATGCGTAAGTGCAGGTTTCATATCTTGATACCTTAATTAAATCTGATAATAAATTAAGCGATACAATAAGAGCAAGAATACAGGCAGGGAGTGAGCTTATTATGCACATAAAAAGGGTTTCTCTAATGGAATAATAACCAGAAATAGTAAAGTCCAAGTTTATAAAACATTAGTAAGACCAGTAGTAGCCTATGGGTCTGAGGCTTGGTCTACCACAATGAACAATGAACGATGAAAAGGCTTTGCGGTCTTTCGAGAGAAGAATACTCCAATTTTTGGACTTGTACATTGTGATGCATAGAATTGGAGAGTGAGAAACAATCAGGAAATAAATTATTTAGTAGAAGGTCTGATAGGTTTATGAAATCCCAGAGACTTAAATGGTTAGGACGCTTGGACAGAATGGAGGATCAGCGGAATCCCAAGAAAATGTGAAAGGGGAAAATATTTTCACGAAGAACAGAACAAGGTGGTTGGATGGTGTGTAGGAAGATCTTGCTGCAATGGGAGTCAGAGCCTGGAGAAGGAAGGCGCATGATAGAGGAGAATGGATGAAAATAGTAGGGAGGCCCAAGGACCAATCGAGCTGTAGAGCCATAATAGAGAAGGTGGAGGTTTCAAAGGAACTGCTCAACATCAATGCATAAGTGACATCGACACATAAATGATTCGCAAACCCTGTTGAGTATTCCTGGTGCGCTGCGAATCTCATCACTGGCTGCAACAATGCGGACAACTAGCGTCTACTCAGAATCAATTAATGATGAATACAGCATAATCTGAAGATGACTCCAGAAAAACGTTATCAGATGTGAAAAGTAAAAGTAAACAATACTCTGTGCATTGCATATGATGGTCGTATTTTGCTATTTTAAAGCAAACGCACAATATTGCTTTCAAAATGAAAAAGGGGGAAAAAACTTATCGCGTCTTCGGGGTTTGAACTCGATTTCTCGGGTTCCTGAACTCCACAGTCAGTCGACACAACCGTGCGGCCAAAACACACGGTTTAGAACTGTCCTATATTTCTGTAGCAGCTCGCCCCATGTTAAGTCTCAAATTTAAGCCCCTTTGGTATCGCTACAATTTAGAAATGCTTCTTCAGAGGAGGCAGCAGACAGGCTTTAAGTTCTTAATAAGCACTACTTCGATTCCAGTGGATAATACTGACATATTTCTTTTTGGTTATGATTTATTGGTCACAATCTCTAATTACTTTGAATACGTATAGCTTATTAACTTGACATCGTACACCATTAGTTTCCTATCTCAAATTGATTGTCTATGAAACCTCTATTACCAGTAAAATTTGTGCGGTGTTATTCATTTACAACCTGTATGTACGCATACAGAGAGACCCAAAAACATCGGAAACGCTTCGGGGTGTTTTTGCACTGCGCACACAGAAACACGATAACACAGCTGCTGTACACATGGTCATCCGGTTGACTTTTTCTCTGCTCTGAAAGTGCTGTACTGAGCTGACGTGATAACGTGATTGAATTATTACCGGTGTGGTTTGTTATTACTGTACTTACTCACAAATTGTATTATGGCTCAGCATTTGTTTTCTACTGCACAGCGTATATTTATTTATGATTCGTGTGTGTTAACTCAGTCAACTCGCCCAATCTGCAGATAGATTTCCAAGTGATCTGCGATTTCTACCTCTGGCATAACTTAAAGCATAATTCACACACCATGGAAGAATTAAAACAAAATATCCGCCAGGAAATTGACAGCATTTCTCAACGTGAACTACGGTGAGTGATGGATAGTTTCCTAAAGAGATGCCAAGAATCCATGACAACGACAGTGGCCAGTTTCAGCATCTCCTTTAACAACATTGGTAAGTAAACCCTTTAAAAGCAGTTTTAAAATTGTATGGTTTCATGCGCGCTGTTCTGTGACAGCGGCAGTCGGCGACGAGCGCCGAGGACAAGCACAAGCAAAACACAACGCAGCCGGTTCGGAGTCTTTTGGATCACCCGTTATATATAAACTAGTATATAGTATCATTACTTTTAAAGCAAACATATTGCTACTGTATTTTACATTTGGTGGATTAATATTAAGGAAAATAAGTTTAATTTGTATAAATACCTATATGCAATATTATTGTTGTAGTGCAGCTAGTGCTATTAAACTGAAATCCTTGGTGGTGTTAATCATGGCATGCGATACAGTTTACCGTCTCTATAAGCTAGTTTATAGTTGGAACGTTAAACGTTATAAATAAATAGAAAGGGTTTAATTTTTAATTCACAATTATGACGATAATAATAATAATAATAATAATAATAATAATAATAATAATAATAATAATAATAATAATAATAATAATAATAATAATAATAACAACAATGAAAAAAGATATCCATGCCGGGATTCGAACACGCATCTTTGGTTTACCGTGCCCACGCTTTGCCACTGCTGTGGTGGTGCAACCGAATCTACTACACAAGAGTACTTCTACCGCTTGTTTACACACCACTAACTTCTTTTCGCTATTTCAGAGGCGGAACTATCCAATCCGACAAATCCTAATACACCGACAGCTTTAAGTCGAACACACAGTGTACACCGGAAAGTATCAGTCTTGATAAAACGGTAATATGAAGCTGGCAAAATTAAAATGAAATAAGAAGTGAAAAATAGAAAGTAAATACAAGCATTACAACTATATTATGATATAGATGTATACAAATAGCTGATGATAATTGACAATCGAACCTCTGACAGCAGCAATTGCTACGCTATAAGTGGAAATAGCTATAACTTAGGAAGCGATGGGTAGTACCCGCATACCTCATCTAGCATTGGAGTTGTTTAAAAGGCTTAAGGGTTTCTAATAGTATATATGTACATACCAGATTTGTCAGCCGCCCCTAACTTTTTTGAATGGTAGACCACCCGCCAAACGGCATGGGCGCTTAAAGTCCAGTCTGCGCATACTAAGACGTATTGTTTAACGTTCTTAGACGAATGCGCAAAATTCAGAGGAACAGCGGTATTATGGGACAGAACGTACTCCTCGCTAAAATATACCTCAAGAACATACACTCGTTTACTGTGAGCGAATTCCGGATTCCCAGCCGATTTTACCAACTTTTTATTACACTATACAAAACACAATTCTGTAAACGCATCTGACAAAATCGACCTGTCATATGAGTACACTAACAACAGCAACTAAAAGGAAAATGACGGATTCTTGTACTTATGAGTTGGGACTGACTGCAAGAAATTAGAGACACGTCTCATCCGCCATAGACTCGTACAGTCAAGACGCAAAAATTACATAACGGTTTACTTAAATGTTGGCGTAAACTACATGTCGTACATCTCAACATGCATAATAGCTTTTACCATTTAAGTAATAATATTAAATCGCTCCGCAAAGGATTAAAGCTGTCTTAAAATACGAAAATTATGCACGAAAAGTCGCGAGGGGGCAATAGCATAGCGGCTGGCATAAAGATTCTACGGTTGAACTCGAAATGTCCGTTCAGTTAAGCCTCCAAATAGTTGAGTAGAATTACGACTGTATCCTGTGCTGTAATCCCAGAGACACGGGTTCGCGTCTCGGCGTTGTACTTTTTTCTGCTCCTCAAAACTTTTAAACCGAATTCACAAAAATTTAATTTTAAAATCCCTGAGGATTTAGGACAATTTAAATCGTTTTTTGTTTTCTGCATTTTGTAACAGAATATGTAAGACTTGTGTCCCATTGGACTGGCATGATGCAGTGTGTTATGAATGCTGACACTTCTTTCTCCTCGCGTAAGTTGTCGTACGATATTTTGTACCTGTGCTTCACGATGCATTCGATAGACGAGTACGTTGATATCCTTTTGATCTATGGATAAGCTAGAGCCAATGCACATCCAACTCGGCATCTATACCGAGAGATATCCCAATAGACAACAATACCATAAAACGGAAATAAAACGATTACGATTAAGCTAATAACAGCTTTAAACATAACTGTTCAACCCATGTTATTTGTGAATATTACAGGGAAAAAATTAGCACTTGATGGGAATTCCAACCACCTTTACAGCAGATTAATAGACAGATTCGAGTATACTAGATGCAATAATATTAACCGGGCTTGTGGGCCGTGGTCTATTGGGTTCCTTCTTCTTCCCAAACATTTCGTCTGCGACTACGGCAGACATCTTCAGTGGCGGCGAGGTCGAAGTTTCCTAGTGGAGATCTCAGCACCGACTGTGCTGGTCACCACCAGAGGTGCGGTATTTATGTCGGCGGCTGGAGGGGAAGTACGTTGTGATAGGTCCGGGTGGCCAGTGGGCTGGACTTGTACCAGTGGAGTACTACAAGGAGCTGGCGTCTGATTGGCTGGAGAGGGGTTCTGGATTTTTGTTTTTGTTAACGCGGTTTGCCATATTCTGTTGAGTTTAAGTCCTTCTTCTTTGCGAAGAAGAAGGACTTAAACTCAACAGAATATGGCAAACCGCGTTAACAAAAACAAAAATCCAGAACCCCTCTCCAGCCAATCAGACGCCAGCTCCTTGTAGTACTCCACTGGTACAAGTCCAGCCCACTGGCCACCCGGACCTATCACAACGTACTTCCCCTCCAGCCGCCGACATAAATACCGCACCTCTGGTGGTGACCAGCACAGTCGGTGCTGAGATCTCCACTAGGAAACTTCGACCTCGCCGCCACTGAAGATGTCTGCCGTAGTCGCAGACGAAACGTTTGGGAAGAAGAAGGAACCCAATAGACCACGGCCCACAAGCCCGGTTAATATTATTGCATCTAGTATTGACACCGGCCGTGAAAGCCTTAGAACTTTGAAGATTCGAGTATGTAACCCAATATCGTTAAAATTCTGATTGGACAGAATTACTCTTCGGAGATTTCATCTTTAATCACTGTCTCAAACAAATGTTCGATAATACTTAGAGCATGACTCAAGAGAATCTGCTTTTCTATCAAAACGCAAATAAACGCTTCTTCAACATCTTTGTCAGTATTACTGTAACGAACGGTAAAGAGTTATTCTTCACAATTGTCAGGAGCTTTATCTAATATCAATGAATCAAAGAAGGCATCAAATTTCCTTATTAATTCCATGCATCATGACGGCAATTTCACTTGATATTAAGTCATTCAGGTGAAGTTGCACGAAAAACAGTGGACTTCCGCAAGTGCCCATTCAGAGAGTTGTCATATATTGCAAATTCATTTTAATATTCAATATAGTTGCCTTTGAAAATCCTTCATTCTCGTTGAAACCATTAAAAGAAAATGCCTGTATCTCAAAAGGAGAAAGTAAAGCTCTGTTTTTTTTTTCACTTCATTTCATTCAATGAAAATTCTATTCTTGGAGTTATTCCTAATATGTTCAGTTATTTTTTCGGATATTATGATTATAAGCATTCTTTTTTTGGCTGCCTTATAAATGATATTAAAATCTTCATAACCGATAGAATTCCAGGCGAACATTTGATTTGAAGAAATAAAAGATCAACAAAACTGTTTGTTTAAAGTTTTACAACCACACAGACAGGATTTACTTGCATACACGTTTATGTTGAAATGCCTTCACATGTTTTAACGTTCGTCGTAATACTGAAGTCGGGGTTTGGTGGCTCTTTAATTACATATTGCTTTTTAGAGACATTTTAATGTTTGGACGCTTCTTTCGTTGCGTTGTCAATCACGTAAGTTTATTTAGATTTCCGTTGCAACAACCGCACGGAAATGAAGTTTCGTTTACTACTGTAGGTCCGATTCACGTAATGGCGTCATGGATGTACACTGCCTGTGTACATACTTTCGTCCCAGAATACGCGCAAATCTTAATCTAACGTTGCTTTAATAGTAAGTAACCTGGAGTTCAAATCATGTTGAAATGTCCACAATTGAAGAACACTTATACAGGAAACAAAACAAGTTGCAAATTACTCCCTATTCACGACTATAAATGCAATGTGAGTGCGATTCTTAGCACGGGATGTAGGTAGTCTATCTCGGTACATACCTTGGGTCAAACGGACACCACCTCTGACAACAGGTGCTCTTGACCCAAGTTTTGTTTCGAAACATATTGCTGCAGAATTGCGTGACTTCAAATCGCGTTTAGGGAAGCTTGATTTTGATGGCATTAAAACGATTATGTACCACAAAATTATAATGAATACCAATTTTGCGAACAATTTGAAGAAAATTACAGGGTATGTAATACATATCTCACATCCACTGACGCTACGCCCCTGTAGTGCAGACTGTAAAAAAGAATGAACCAATGTACAGTATTGACTATTAGAAATGTTTAGTTCTTCCGGGCTTGTAGGTCGTGGTCTAGAAGGCATGGTAGATACCAACGTTTCGCCAAGTACTACGCTTAGCATCATCAGGGTAACACGATCCGCTGTCTGGTCAGAGCTTGAATGTTGAAGCAGAGAAACAGCGGAACTAAAGACCGTTAACGTCCGTGTCATTTATTTATATGGGTGGGGGTGGGCAAGTCTTGGTCTTCCTACACTCCTCTCTGTCCTTGTTTCATATATCCTTCTTGGTATTCTTTCTTCATTCATTCTTAATACTTGCCGACCCCATCTTAGTTGATTCCTCTCTATTATAGTTTCTTATTTTAAACTTTCTATTATTCCTGACTTGGTCTCTCCTGGTAAATCCAACTACCCTCCTTAAATATCTCATTTGGGCCGCACCTATTCTACTTGCATGTTTACCTAGGATTGTCCAGCTTTCACTTGCATATATTAAAATTCATCAAGAGAATCTCACGCCGATATTGCAGAGGAGTTTCTGCAGGCTCGGCGTAAAGGCTCACCACTGGGCTTGCTGGAGAAGCTCCTATTGCCATGCGGATGCCCCTACCGTGGACGGCGTCTAATTTTCTCAGCACAGATGGTCGTGCTGACGAATAAACAATACACCCATAGTGTAGTTTAGATTTGCCATTTAGTACTCGCATGATCGCGCTCTTAGCTGTACAATATGCGACGACCAACTAAGCTTCCTGTCCAAGATCAACCCCAGGAAGAGCGTTTCATCTGCGAAGGGAAGTAAATCTGGACCAAAATGGGGCGAAGATAATCATTCTAATTGTCTCCTACGGCGCTAGACATTAACGCAGATTGACTTCTCAGTTGAGAAACGGAAGCCGTTTTTGGAAATCCATTCTCTAAGGTTGTCCAGACATTGCTGTAGGCGCTGTTGTAAGAACGTCGTGCGCTGAATAGTGCAATGGACAGAGAAGTCGTCTACGAATAGGCATGACGAAACCCCAGGTGGAACACGTTTCGAAATGGAGTTAATTGCTATAGAAAGAGCGCGACACTTAGTACCGAACCCTGAGGTACTCCCTCCTCCTGAGAGAAAATGAAGTGAAGCAAGCAAACAGAATATATATCTTCTTCAGTGGTACCGGTATGCAGCGCAAGTGCAGGAGAACTGGCATTTGCGTTGCGCAATGTAAAACATAACCTCAGTTATAACAGCATGGATTGCAACATGAAGCTAGCTAAGGACGTGTTCAGTATCGTATATTTCAAAAAACATTCGCACTAGTCGCTCAAAGGCGAAAAGTTTCGTGAAAAAATGTTTTGGCCCCTAGTGTGTTGTATTTTACTGACATTTTGGAAGACTCATCAAAGTCAAGTTTTTTTTTTCTATTTGTACTGATGTCTAACCATAAATACAGGAAAATATCCGCAGCAATCTTACGATATCTTGATCCAGATGTTGAAATACAACATAAATTTTTAAATGCTGAGGCTTTCACGGTCGGCATTAACCAAATACATGGTAGATTTCGGGCTTGTAGGCTGTGGTCCAGTCGATGAATTTTCTGACGTTTCACTCAAGACAGCGTTGGGCATCTTCAGAGAATGAATCATAGCTGGTTGACACCTAGGGGGCGACGACGACGAGCTACTGGCAGGCTGAGGTTCAGCCCGACGACTTTTGCTGCGTGGGGTTTAACCGCAGGTAGGACATTAAGGATATGAGATTTTGTAGGGTGACTTGTTTTTATTTACGTTGCTGAGGGTTAGAAGGGAGCTTTAAAGCCCCTTGAGAGCTGTCCTGCAGGATGCAACAATGTCTGCATTCTGACGTTTAATAAATAGTTTTTAAATTTTAAATTGGTATTTTGTGAATTTTGACTGGGGAAGAAATTTTGGAGAGGATCAACTCTCTGCAGTGATCTTCGGAGTTCAGCTTTAGCTGCTGGTGGATGTTCTCCTTGGTTATGGGGCGTGCCCGCAAGCCATGCGGGGAACCCTATATGCCTTGAAGCGGCGTGTTGAGGGGTCGTAGTCCCCTAGAGACCTAACTAGGGCGCTTTGATGGTTGGTAGGGGGCGACTAATGGAGCGCCCGGCTTATATATGAGAGGGACCGCCTCTCATCTCCTATTGGTTGTCCGTACGCCAATCACAACTATGTGGCTGTGGGAACTGCCACATTATTGATTCTCTTGGCGTCCTGTGGCTTCAGTTTTGTATTGTCTAGCACCGGCACCCAGGCTGTGTGTATACGTGCTCTTTTCTATATAAGTTATTCTTATGTTTATGGATCTCAATTGCTAAATTTTTACCTTTATAGAACAAAGTGATGAAATGGCCATAGGCTTTCACAACTTCCTGAAAACTTCCCTTGCGACTCACAGTTTAGATGTTTCCAACTAGTGCATACTGTGCACTGGATAATGCAAATCTAAACACTGGGAACCACAATTCAGTTATGAAACTGCTAAAATGATAGCAGAAATATTTTATAAGCTCGTTGTTCAAAACATGCATGTGATACTTTAAACATTGATAGAGAAAATGTAGTTTTAAAATTGTATGGCCATTATTGCAAAGAGAAAAGATTCTCTTAAATCATTTTTCAGTATGCAGAAATACAGTAACATTCTTACCAGGTGGTTAATACTAACTCCTGCTGTTGAAAGGATAATTATAGCTAGAAACCCACAAGAAGTTATTTTAAAGGTAGTAATGATTGTCCTTAAGTATTTCAAATATATCTAAATGACTGTGATATGCCAGAAAAGGAATTAATGTTACATAGTTTTTTTTCCTCTCATTTTGGCTACGTAATAATGGAAAGTTCAAAGAAGCCAGAATGTGCTGACCAGTATAAATGGAGTCTTCTGCAACAGCAAAAACTGTAGTTAATAAAATCAATTAAAAACTAGCTGACAAAATTTTTGGCAGTGCCACAAACAAAATGTTAAACGAATTGATTTGTTCCTCCAGGGCTGTTTTTGAGACTAACTTTATAGATTTCTATTCCTCTTTGGCTGAATATCTAAATCAGCATTTAAAATATGATCAACTTCTTCAACAGAATATTGGGTAGTACTTACTTAAATATCTGAACCTAAATTTAAGCACATCCAGAAACTTTTCGAATATCTTCGGATGGAAGCTAATGAAGGTGCTTTGTGTGAGAAATTTAGCAATCCTTATGATGTTTTAAAAATGCTATCTCTCAGGAAGAAAATGCCTAATCTTCTAAAGGTAGTTGGATTTGTTTTCGGTTTGCCTAGATCAATGCAGGTACATTAATTCCATAATTAATTAATAATAAATGAACTGACACAGTAAACAGTAATATACATATATCTAGCAAAAGCAGAACTTCAGGTTAGTGCAAATTCTGAACACATTGAAGGAATCTTTCTTTTGTAACTGACACGCATATAGGCACAATCTTGTCAAATACCAGAAAGTCATCAACAATTAAAAGATAAAGTTTTAAATAATTGTAATTTGTTCTGGTGCATGTGGTCCCCCTTCTTTTTTGTATTTGCAGGAATGTATGAAATTTGTGTTATTAATATAGTGATAGTTTTTATAGAGAATGATAATACAATTATTTACTATTTGTTACTCTATACGAAGTCAACTTTAGGTCCCTCATTTTCTGCATTTATCCCTTATTTTGACTTGTTACACACTATTATCCCTTATCTCCACTTTAAAAAGTTGGCAACTCTAATTCCTTTCATCTTACTGATTTAACTCTTCTAATACAGCGAACTCTCAACAGCACCAGAATTCATCTGTTGCCTCCAACAACAAATGACATAACTACTAACATAACAAAAGTACTCTTTCTAGCAGGCCAAATGCCTCAATTTTCTGCTCGCAAATATTCATATTCTGACTCAGTAGCTGACTATATTCACTCTCATTGCCACTTAACCCCTTCTCAATATAAGCAGCAGGAGCTGTCACTGAAAACAACCTTCCTCCTCAGCTTCTAGCATAGCCAAAAATGTGCCTACGAATTCTGTGATCTAATGGATCATGTATTCTGAGAAACTATGGCACAAAAGGTATTTTTCACATGTCAGAAAACGCAACATTGAATTACATGGTAATTTCAAGAGCTCTAGAAGTACAGAAAACGATATCTCTGGATTTCCACATACAAGTTGCAGTTACCAAATTTATATGCACCTTCATGCTGGGGTGGAAAGGGAAAATCCAAATACTGTGCTGTCTGACTTACACTATATACGAGGGGTGTCTCAAAAGTAAGTTACACTATTTTTTTAAATCCGCGCGGTAGGCGGGAAAAGTCTAAAGTCCCAGGGAATATAGGTATGTGTGTAGTAGCAGCACTGTAAAACTCCTAGGCACCTAAGTTTATTGCTTGGACATTAAAACGGCAGTAACAATGGAGAGACTACTCCATCGCCGATTGCGAAGTTTGCGCCGTAATCCGGTTTTTTTTTACGGGAAAAAATAAAGGTACGACTGAAATTCATCGCGAGTTGTGCAGTGTTTATGGAAAAGACGTTATGTCAAGACAAATGGTTTCTCGTTAGCGTCAATCGTTCATTGAAGGGAGAACATTACACGATGAGCAACGAAGTGGCCGAACCTCCACTTCCCGCGATCCGGATATTGTTGACGAGGTTCGAGCAGTCGTGAACACCGATCGCTACCTTATACTTGATGCAGTTTCAAGTTCAAGTTATTTTATTGGAAAGTATTGGCCTGGTGCCGGTACATTGGGCCCGGCTTACAGGCTGTAATTTACATCTACGAGTATATACAGTTGACTTTGTTCCTATTTACATATTTTTGTGGTATATACAAAAAAACCCATTCGGTGACCATCACTAGGTCACCGAGAATAGTTTATTTTTGTCTTTTTTGAGTTCTGTTCCGTCTTTGCGTTATATACATATGTACAATATATACAGACACATACACGCACGTATTCACCCACGCACACACTCACACACATATACTCACACATCTTCACTGGGCACACCAGAAATATGCGTCCCAGCTCGCGCTCTGCACTATTTACACTTTTAACACTATGTACACTGTCACACGGTGACAACTCCTGAATGTTTTCCGAGGCGAGGGCCCCTGCCGGAACATGTATGTGGCCTACGAACGAGGTTGCTTGGACGCGCATTAGTCGACGAGCCGAGGAACATTTTTATCTTAGTATGCTTGCGGTGCTTCGGCTCGCCTTTGCCAATGTTGGCGATCACGTCGTTTTCGTGGTTCCTAATGCGCGTCCATGCCGCCATTGCTCTCTTGTTTATTGCCTCCGGGATGAACGGGATCCGGATTTCAAGGTGTAGAGTTTGGGTAGTGGTGAGGAGGGGAGCAGAGAGAATTTTTCTGAGGGAGAGGTTTTGGAGGGTTTGAAGTTGTTTCAGGGCAGTTTTAGAGGCATTAGCCCAGGTCACACTTGCATACAGGACCACCGAGAAAATAAATGACCTATATAGTATCAGTTTTGACTTCAGTCGCAACTGTTTACTACGGAAGATGGGGGCGCACAACTTTAGCCGCTGTCTGCCTTTATTGGCGCTATTTTTATGTGGCTGGACCAACACATTGTGCGGTCCAAGGTGACACCTAAGTATTTAACCTGCTGACGGCAGTGCAATATTTGACCACCGACCGTTAGGGCCATTGCCAAAGTGTGATGCCGCTTAGAGAAATAAATCAGCTGGCATTTGTCGGGATTAATTTTGATTTTCCAGTCATGTTGCCATGAAAGGAAGTTGTTTACATAGCATTGCATTTCTGCAAGGCCGAAACGTGGGTTTCTATGGTGGTTGTATATTGCAGTGTCGTCAGCATACATGGCGACCTTATACCTGGCGTCCACTGGGAAGTCATTAGTGAATAATATGTACAGAAAAGGGGACATGATTGCCCCTTGTGGGACGCCAGCCCACATCACTCGCTTCCGTGAGGAGGAGCGGCCCACTTGGACGTAAAACTGCGGTTTTTCTAGAAAATTGTGCAGCAAGTATAGATAATTTTGAAGAGCCGGAAAATTGTGGTGCAGTTTGTAAATGAGGCCATTGTGCCAGCACCAATCAAATGCGGGTTCTACGTCCAGAAATAGCGCCAACGTTGAAGCTCCATTGTTAAAATTGCTCTGTTACGGCATCAGTTAGTCTGAGGAGCTGTAGCTCAGTGGAATGTCCTTTTCTAAAGCCAAACTGTGAATTTGATAGTTCATGTGTTTCCGAGACTTGTTTTTGTAGTCGAGAGAGGATACATTTTTCAAGCAATTTACCAATAGTAGATAAAAGACTAACGGGGCGCTAGTTTTGCGGTTGTCTGGAGCTTCTCCCTTGCTTTGGGAGCATGATAACCTTGGCTCGTTTCCAAGTGAGGGGAAATAGCCTTGCTGCAAACAGGCGTTAAATATCTTTGTTGGTTGTACCAGAGCTTTTCTCGGGAGATGCTTAAGTTCCTCATTAGTCACTTTGTCTGGGCCGGCAGCTTTCCCATTAGGCAATTTCCTAATGAGTTTGAAAACTTCCTGCGGTGTTATGGTGGGTAGTTGTTGCTCTTGCTTCCGCGCCACCCAGGTTTGTACCCATGTGTGGACCTCCCGTTCTATTTCACGGTTGGTCACTGGGTTTTCGGTGAATCTGTCTTGGAGACAGTCAGCGAAGACCTCGGCTTTCTCCTCTTCGGAGAGGTGCAAGCCGCTTTGAGTGTGCAGCGCCTCAGTTGCGGAGTTGACGATCGTGGAAACTTTGAAAGCCTTAAGTAATTTCCACAAAGAAGAGTCCGAGTGGGTGGTACTCAGCATTTTATTTTCCCAGTGTTCAATTTTATTGATTTTAATTTGTTGCCGAATGACGTTGCGTAGCCATTTTGCTAGCACTTTATATTCAGGCTGACGGGTGTATCGCCAGTTTTGTCAAGCGTCGTCTCCGAACAATGAGTTGCTCTACCTCGGGGTACGTGCAAAAACCGGGTGGTCTTGTGGTGTATGTGGTAGCACTTCTCTTGGCTGTGTGTAGCGAGGCAGTAAAGTTTTCAAATGTGACATCTATGTCTGCCTCGGTATAGTATGACACTCTGGGTTACGCCATCCTGTGCATTTCGATGGTGAACTTATTCCAGTCGGTCTCAGCCCTCCTTCGAGGACAAGAGACACCGGGTGAAATACCACCCTGTATGTCGAAATGCACAGGAAGATGGTCGGAGTCTAGATTGTGATACACAGTAAAGTTATTTAAGTGTCGCATTTTTGTGAGTACGATGTCCAAAATCTCAGGGTGAAAGTGCCCTGATCGATGCCAAAAGGCGGGTTCTGGGGGAAGATGTACCTCAATGTCGTCATTATGAGTTATAAATTCAACCAGGAGATTTCCCGCCGCGTTTGCCCGGCGTGAAAACCACCAGGGGTGCCGGGCGTTGAAATTTCCTGCAATTATAACATGCTCCTCTAAAGTGAGGATTTATTCGAGGTGATGTATGAAATCTGGGGAGTTGGGGGGCCGATAAAGTGCTACCTGCATCACCGTTTGACTATTAACACGTGTTTTAAGAGCCGTGCACTCTAACGCTGCCATTACAGGCAACGTAACAGAAGCATGAGCAATAGTATTTCTGAGCAAAATAGCAGTCCCTCCCCCTTGTCTACCAATTCTGCCGTTTCGAAAGATTTGATACCCCTGGAGCTTAAAAGTATGCTCATGCTTTAATTTTGTTTCGCAGATGAATGCGACGTCAATTTTGTTACGCCGTAGGTAGTTTTCAAGTTCGTGTTGCTTCCTGTGGATGCCGTCTGCATTCCACAGGAGTGCGCGAGTTAAAGTTGTGCCTCCCCTTACATGAGCCATTTATTCTAAAAGGGTTGAGAGGAGACATATGATGGTCTCTATTTTCTCACAAGTGCTGCTACAGCTTTTGAATTTTGCCAGGAAAGGCTGCAGGTTCATCAATAATGATGGTAAATTTAGGTCTTTGAAAATGTTTAGTATGTCTGAACTTCCTCCTTATATTAAAATAAGCCGGGCATCACTTCGCAAGATTATTTCCGGGGATCTGTGTCTATCGAAAGTGTGTGCAAGATGGGTTCCTTGCGTGCTTTCAGAACACAAGGAGCAGAGAATTGACGCCGCGTTGCAATTTTTTAAGGATGAGCGAGAAGGCTTATTCAACAGAATAGTGAACGGAGACGAAACATTAATCCATCACTGGACATCCGAATCCAAAAGAGACGAGCATGGTGTGGAAACGAAAGCATGAGGCAACACCGTTGTTGCATCGGCTGGCAAGGTCATGGCAACGATATTCTGGGATTCGAAGGGAGTAATGTTAATCGATTACCTGCCCCGTGGGACCACGATGAAGCGGTTCACTATTGTGAGGTGCTGAGAAAATTCAGAAGAATTATACAAAACTAAAGGAGGGGAAAGTTGAGCAAATGTTTTTCTGTTCCACGATAACACTCGCCCGCACGCTGCACGTGAAACTCAAGCCCTGTTTGAGCAGTTTCGATGGGATGTTTTCAGTCATGCACCTTATTCACCTGACCTTGCACCGAGTGATTACCATCTTTTTCCGGAACTAAAACAGCATCTTGGGGAAGGCGCTTCGTAAATGAGAAACTGAAACAAGAAGCGGAAAGATGGCTATCCAGTTTGGCGGGAGAGTGGTTTGACATTGGGTTAAAAAAACTGTTATCACGTATCAAAATGTATTGAGGTTCAAGAAAATTACGTGGGAAAATAGGGACTGAATGAAGCTTTCAAAATATACCGTTTTTAAAATATTTAAACGTTATTTTTTTTTAAAAAAAATAGTGCAACTTACTTTTGAGGCGCCCCTCGTACATTTTGGAAATATATGCAATAGAACTCCGCCAATCCGAAATATAACGTATTTTTAATATCAATAGGCAAAGCTTCTCAGGGATTTTCAATACCGGTTCTTTTAGAACGCAGGTAAAAATAAGATCCTCTTTGTTCTTGCTGGATTTGGGCCAGATGTCAAAAACGTCTCTTCGAGAAATCGTGAGCCGCGCAAACGAAAAAATGAACAACTCAAATTGGAGCAAACGAAACATCGAAACCTGTTGCATGCATGTTCTTGAGACGTGTAGAAATAATATATACTTACAGATTCCACATACAGCATTTTATAACACGTTTTCTAATCTCTCTTTAAATAAAGAGAACTAGAATTGAGTGAGTGGGTCTAAGGGCCCGCCGACAGCTAGGTCATTTGAGCCCTAAGTCAGATTTTAAAGGCTAAAATACTCAGTGATGTGGTAAAAAAGGCAAAACCTAAAACGCAAGAGTAAAACAGTAAATAGCTAAAAAGAGGAAAAGAAGGATGTTTAAAGATAAGACGTTGAAATCTGAATGTTTAGAGTAAGGGTTAAAGCGGTAAAAACAACACAAACCAAAGGTCGCAATGTAAAAGCGTAAAACCAAATACCCAGGAATAAAACACAAGTTAAACTTGTTTCACGAAACCAATTTTGGCGGTCCATGTAAACACAAATGGGTATCCGCAAGAGAGTAACCGTGAAACGAGTGTCTGAATTGTATTAATGCGGATGTGCAGAGAAACTATTGCAAGGCCTGAACAACGCCCATACAGTCGCAACATATGACGAAGCTGTCAGGAACTGAACTGCAAATAAAAAGTAAGAAATAAAATATCCCAGGAGCTCGGTGAAGGGTTGGCGAAACAGCGATTTAGGGGTAGCTACCTTCGCATTACCCGAAAGCTCCAAGTCGAACCGCGCAAGTTGCTAGGGAGGACAGCGGCCTAGAGAAGATCGTTCTACGGAGGGGACGCGGAGGTCATGTGCGATGAGCTGTTCTCGTAATTGTGTCACTTTGAACTTCGGACGAGGTCTGTGTGTTTGTGTCTGTCAGTCTGTGGACAGCATAACTCAAAAAGGAAAAGTCGGTTACAAACCAAAGTTGGTATTTAAGTTTAATGTCTTTCAAGGTTGCGACACGAAGACTTTGAAGAAAATTCCTCCACCCTAAACCACCCTTTAGATGGAAAATTGTGATTTTCTTGAAAATGGCTGTGACGGGTTTGATTAAAATGCCATACGTTTCAGATGTTTTTATGACAAATGAAATGTTTATCTTGAATTTTCTGGCTATAGCCCATATATCCCTGTTTGCTCTGGATGACTTTTGCATAACTGGTAAACAGTAAGCGATAGACCAAATCTTACTATACGAAAAGTGTAGATCTTTACTAAAAACACACAATTTATGTCTATGTAATTTTTTTTGGAAAACATACTTCCGTCGAACGGAACATGGTTATTAATTTTTTATGTTAACCGTGCAAAGAGAACGGAATTTGAAAACTTTAAAAGATTTCAAAGCCTAATCTCAACTAACACGAAGAAGATATACGAATAAGAGTTTGTAAGAAAGGTTAGCACAACAGTAGAGAAAGTCATCCGAGTGCAACACATCAGATTTTTTTAATGTAGAAGGGTCTAAGTGTCGCCATCGTTTTCTTTTCGCTAATCAGCCGCATAATCAAGAAACGTGGAGTTGAGCGCAGAGGAAACATGATTGTAGGGTCTCCCTTCCGAAGAGGGAGCCTGCCATCCGGGATATAAGAGAAAAAAGAAACCTAAATCTTACGGTCTGTGCCGGCCCGAAGCATCCGCTTTAGACCCAACCTCAAGGTTGTACTTCACTACGGTCCAGTATCCGAAACGTCCAACAAAGGCAGGGTCGACTTTATGCCCCTACCACCGGTATAGCCGTCGATGGCACTCCATTTTAGGCCACGCTGCCTCAACGGTATCAGCGTGAATTCAGGGGACTTGTTAATTATATTGGGCCCCACACAGCGGCAACACGTCGGATAGAGGGATCCGGCGTGTTGCCGCTGTGTACAGGGGGGTACACCCCGGCGACGCACGGCCGCTGAGAAACTCATGGGGACCCGGTCCCTCAGGAGCTATGAATGTACATGACAAGGGAACGGCACCTAGTGTGGCACAAAAGGGATAATGGACTACTCAATGTTCACGCCTGAGCCTCCGAAGAGCGCACAAGTTGGAAGCTACGCCGAAACCGTAAGACAGGAACTATTGAGACAGGATAGATCCCAGTTGGTGAGCCAGGAGTTCATGACTCTAAAACTTAACCTACGTATAACAATAAAACGCAGGAGACCAACAGAGGGGAAAGCGTGGCTAAATAAGATGATAATGGCGATTAGCGCCTCGGGAACCAGGGTGCACGAAGATCCGCACCTATGTAGTAGGTCACTGGGAGGAAGAAAACTAGAAATTTAACGGTAAAACACGGAGTAATATTTAGAGCAGTACTCACGTAAATTTTGCCGTAATGTGCGGGTGAGGATATCATAAATTTAAAGTGCATACCTTCAGCTTCAACTTCCATAGCTAGAACACAAAAAATATCACCACAGTTAACCACTCATTGCGACAAAATGATGTTTACTATCGCTGTTTTGCAGTGGTTCGGAGCGACTAACATGACACTGCTGTTTGTGGTAAAACAGATGCCTTGCTGAAATTAAGAAAAGCTCCACAAATGCTTTAGGGTGTCTACAATAAAATATCAAACCGTCATATTCCTAACTTTAGAAGTGACTTTTTCAATGTTGGCCGCCTAGATCGGAAAACCGCACACTGTACGATGTGCGGAAGTTGCGCACAAAACAATGACACGCATTCAACAACGACAATGTGTTCTTCTGACCTGAAGACATAGCCGATCGCAAGCGATAGTGGCGGTATGGAGGTAGTTCCATTTGTTTCGCTATTGTTAGCTGTCATTCTACGGTAATTTATGCTTTTCGCTCATAAACTAATACACAGCAGGTGCTTGTTTGCGTTATGCTGTGCACTACGATGTCAATCAAACGAAAACATAGTTCCTTTACGATAAAAGAAAACATTTAAATTATGGATTTTGTGTTCGGATTAGCGGGATTTTACTGTATTATAAAGGGGAAGTAGGCTCAGAAACTAATATGAGAGGCGATTTCGGAAATGTGCCTTTACGTCATTATCGACACTGTGAGATGTTTTGTTGAATATGTAACTTTTGTATATAAATTAGAACAATTAACACTTCTTTTTTAATTTGTAAGTAACATATTAATATGGATGTGAAGCATGGAATAGGCATGACTTAGAATTCTGAAAATAATTTTCAGCTGATTCTCTTGCAGTACTCTGACTGACGAGCTGTGATGCTTTGTTATACCACTTGGGTTCATTTTACAGTGGTCATGTATATGCATATCATAGAAGAGATTAATTCATACATTTTCATACTTCTATTTTGGAAATACTGAATCTGATGGGCTGAGAACCATAGTTGACCATGTGCCATTTTTAAAAATGGAGAAAAATAAATCTGAAGTTTAGTTAATTTCACTATGTACTGAATAATTTGTAGTATAATGTAGGATTAACATTACTGACAACATGCAGTCTACCCTTACAAAATATAAATTAATGATTACATTACAGTGTGTTGTTTACATAGTTTAATATCAACAACTTTCAATTAATTGGACATGGTCCATTTTGGTTCCAAAGTAGTTACACAAATAGTATTTATCGGGCCTTCAACATTTTTTCAGGACGAAACGCTGTTAATCAGCATTATATTCTTCTATCACAGGTAATAAACTTCTGTAAATTTCATGATTCACTAGTGGAATAAATGGAAGCAGCGGAATTGGATCATATTTGGCCTTTGTTAGCTTGATAAGAGACGTGTATGGAATAACCTGTATACTAATTAACAAACAATAAAGGGGTAGAGAAAGGCATGTAAAAGTAACCCAGAAGTTTTTCATATACTAGCTAACAACACATTATTTGCATTCACTGGTAATATATGTGCAATAATTGGTACAATTTTTAAAAGTTTCTAATTTAAATTGACCTGAATAACTCTTTCTAACACTGGAATTGTAGTGTTCAGAAACTATTATAACTGTTTACATTATGCCATCATTTCTTCCCACACTACCCCATTGATAGTCGAATTTGAGTTCTGTACAGTATAAATATATTGGGGCCATCTTCTGTCAATGGTCATAAGCATGACATGCAAACTTTGCTACATAAATGTTGTTCGATGTATTTTTTGTAATGTATGCTTTGAACTTTCTCTCGTGTGAGTACAATAAGGGCCCATCCCAACTCCCAGCATGCAACTGTTTGTTACTGGAGCAGCACAAAGTATGCCGCTCTTTCATCTGCAATATGCAGCAAAATGCTTGGCTCCATAAATTGTCCTAAAAAGCAAAAACAAATTGTGCAGTAATTTGTGGAGTAAAACAAAGAAGATGATTTTGCAAAATAGTAGAGAAGAGTATCTTTCAGTATCTTGGAAAGTTATTCCTGGTAAACACTAGATAAATATTGAACTAATTGAAGAAAGCTTTTGCACAAGAAAACTTCTTGTGCATAGTGACTTGTGCGTTGGTCAGAAGAAGAATTTTGCAATAATGGAACTATAGCTATGTATGATTATGAATTGTTTGAGGAAATTAAAACTCAAATTTCTTGGGTCAGGTTACACTTTTCATCTGTGTGATGCTGACTTTGGAGCCACTGAAGAAAAACTTAAAAGAATACCCAAGTGGTTTATACATCTGAACAGTGCTTGTGATCTTATTAGGAAATGCTGAGTGAAGAACTCATTACTGTTATTGAAATGGGTGCTGAATGTTTTTAAAT
This sequence comes from Tenodera sinensis, assembly GCA_030765045.1. NCBI lineage: Eukaryota > Metazoa > Arthropoda > Insecta > Mantodea > Mantidae > Tenodera > Tenodera sinensis. Next base: position 325,017 of record JAUKNM010000131.1, read on the forward strand.
ATCACGAACTTGTTCATTAAGAGGTATGTGATGGTAAACATCCATAAAGTAGATATAAGAAAAGTATTTCAATTTTGTCTTGTGAAACAAATGCACACTAAGCCCATAAAATTTTATTTTGGCAACTTAGCTTTAGAAGAAACAATAAGCCAACAAAAATGGGAGGGGAAAGCAGCTATATTACGAGATGTGTTGAACACAAAATACCCCAATGCAAGGAAGTTAAAGAAGGCTAAGTATGAGGACATTATAGAACTTATAAAATTTGTTTCCTTTATATTAGGCATTTTAAATAAATCTCAGTTTTAGGTCAACCTTTGCAATTATTACATCAGTTTTTTTTTTAAAAAAAAAATTATAATTTTATACTTCATTTAGCAAACATTTTTAGGTTCAGAATGAGATACTGGAAAAACCCTTGAAGTGCATAAAAGAAAATTTTGAGATATATGAAAATGTTGAAATATATGAAGTTAGAATTATTATTTATTTATGCCAACAAACTTACTGTTGGTGTTTTTAAACACACAAGCCGTGTGTGGGCAAAGTTTAAGAGGTAGAACTGGAACTTAAAAATTCAATGCCACAACTGGGATTTGAAGTTAGAAGTTTGAAATTGGATGAAAAATCACGAAATTAGGAAAGGGTGATTTATGTTAGGGTAATACTTCATACACGTGTTTAAGAATGCTATGAATATGCTATTTATGAGCTCAGTACCTACATTATGTGGTAGCAAAATACACAGATTGACAGAAAATGGAGTTAGTTGCTTTTCATTGACAATTTTACATTTAATTTTTGCAATAAGTTAGTCAAGCTGTATTTAACTGATGATACTTCATTTGAGTTTTGTGTCAGCTTAGTTCTTTTGATGTGATTAATGAAAAATTAGTTGTTGGAAATTCATTCAGGCACGCAATAATCATTCATCTGAATAATTGACATCTTGAACGGCTGGTTCTGAAACACTGTCCATCACTCTATCTGCAGTTGGAAGCAGCCATGAAATTCTTCAGGAATACTACCAGTCCAACACGATTTCAGCAGATCCTATTTCTTTAGCTTGTTGATTGACAAAACATTTTGGTACATTCTGGGTAAAAGTTTCTGTGATCTGGAATGTCCATGCCTTAGACCAGCGGTCACCAAGTGGATCGATTTTGTGCTAGAGCAAATGACGTAGCATTGTGCACTGCCACGAGTGCCATGCGATTTCAGTTTGAGGCAAGATGTGGAAGTGGACAGCAGTGTCGTCTCGTCCCTTGCGGTTTGTTTTCGTAAACATCATGTCGGCTGTAGAATGTAATGTGACACGTACGGCATCTACTCCAACATTTATGCCTTCATGGGAAGAGTGTTTCTTTTTTATAGAAAGTGGGGGAATGGCAAAATGTTTAGTTCGTGGTAAGGTTTTGCATGCAATAAGAAAATTCAATTTGCAAAGACATTACTCAACTCATGTGAGTGAATATGACAGTTACCAAGGAGAGGAACGTGCATTATTAGTAGGAAAACTGAAGGAAAAGCTGCAGAAAAATAATGATGACCATAGCATCAGTGAGTCGGCTGTTCGCCTCAGTTTCAATATCTGCTTCCAAATAGCAAGAAAACTAAAACCCTTTACAGATGGTGAATTTATAGTGTATCACCATAGCAGCAGAGGAACTGTGTCCGCAACAAGTCCAGGAATTCAAGGCCATAAGTTTGTCACCTTCGACCGTGGCCTGTCGTGTGCAAGATTTAGGAGACGATGTTCAATTGCAACTTCTGGACTTATGTAAATCATTTATGCATTATTCCTTGGCTATTGATGAGAATGGTGATATATCTGATGCAGCCCAACTTGCAATATTTATAAGGGTTGTAGATTCAGAACTTCATATTAAACAAGAACTGTTAGATCTTGTTGCAATGAAGGATACTACAAAAGGATCAGATATTTTTTTGTGTCTTGAAGAGTTTATTGAAAATTTTGGTCTGCCTTGGGATAAATTGGTATCTTTGTCTACTGACAGTGCTCCTTGTATGGTTGGGAGTTGAGTTGGTGTGGTTGGACTTTTGAAAGAAAAAATAAAGAGTCTGAACATAAATAATGAGGTTATACCTGTACATTGTATTATACATCAACAGAGTCTCTGCGTCAAAAGCATTAAAATGAGCAATGTGATGAACGTTGTGACGAAAACAACTAATGCAATTAGATCGAAAGGGCTCAGTCATCATCAGTTTCAAAGCTTCCAAGAAGAGTGCAATAGCGAGTATGGTACTTTACCATACTATTGTGAAGTTCGATGGCTAAGTCGTGGAAAGTTACTAGATCGATTCTTCGAACTGCGCAGTGAAATATCGTGTTTTATGGAGCAAAAAGGAACACCTGTACAGGAATTAAATGACGAGAAATGAGTTTCCGATTTGACGTTCCTGGCAGATGTGACAGAACATATCAATATACTGAATAAATCGCTGCAAGGAAAGCGTCAACTCATCACAGTCTTGTGTGACAGTATCAGAGCATTCAAAATGAAACTATCCTTATGGGAAAGGCAGTTAACTTCAAAGAACTTGATACATTTCCCAAAGCTCTCAACAGTTCAGCAGTTTGTTCAGGTAATGGACTTGGCAAGAATATGTTCAAATATTAAGAGAGTTGAACCAAGAATTTCAGAAAAGGTTTCAAGACGTGGTGCAATTAGAGCCAATTTTCCAAATATTTGCTGAGCCTTACTCTACAGATGTTGATGATGTTCCATCTGAATTGCAACTTGAACTTATCGATTTGCTATGCAATCGTCAACTGCAAAATAAATTCCAAAATAGAATTAGTTTGAGTGATTTCTATTCACATTTTCCAAGAAATACATTTCCTCACCTACATAGAAATGACGCTCGTGTTCTGTGTATGTTCGGATTCACATATATATGCAAACAATTTTTTTCGCTAATGAAATTAAACAAAAACCGCTGCAGAAGTCAATTGTCGGATCATAACTTAAAATGTCAACTTCAACTAGCTGCTGCACAAACATTGATACCTAATTTTGAAAAACTAGTGTGTGAAAAGAGAAAACAAAAATCTAGAAAACTAGGTTCCACTTCTGAGTAATATATTGTGCTTATTGCTTTTCTTCAGGCTGTTATTTAATACGACTGTATTGTTAGTAGATTGTAGATTATTTTCATTTTGTTTAAACTATCAATTAATTGTTCATTTGTTTTTTCATTAAAGAAATATATAGCACATAGTTGAATGATAATGAAAGAAATGTTATATTAAAACAATTTATATAAAAAGTATATCCTTCATATTACAATTCGGTTATTGTTGCACAGTCAATTGTGCATTTAAATTGCAAGATCGGTATTCCGCCACTGCTCTAAAGGTTACAGAGTGCACAGTAGACTATTCCGGCTGCAACGGGTAAACTTGCACGACTTGCTTTACACACTATGCATTGAGATGGTAGCCGCTGCCTTAGACAGTCAGTCACGTGTATTCATCAGTGTGGTAATACTTATATAAATTTACTTCGAGATTTTCCTTGCAGTATATGAAGCTTTTCACAAGGTGCCAGTTAACTGTTTCACCATCAATGTTTTTGCTCCTATTTTTAATCATACGTTTGGATAACTACCCCAAGTCAAGAACCATGACATTTCATCTCTTTGACTACAGAAGACCAATTATTTTTAGACCCTGGTAACACGCGATTTAGAAAATTATGAACCGGTCCCACATTGTATAAACTGGAACAAAGTACTTTGCTTTTTCAGTTGCACTGTGCATGGAATCTACAATCATCTAAGCATGATCCTTCTCCATAAATTTGTGTTCTTTGACTTGAAGATGAGATGTCTCCACTAAGTACAGAAAAACGCAGAAACAGGTTGGTTGCAGTTCTGATCTTCGCAAGTATCAGAAAATAGGGAGACTTCACTAACTTCTTTTAGAATGTTTGTAAGGTTCTCAAATAAACATGAAAGCTTCCAATGCAACTTTTTGTGTTGAATTGTATTTGGGTCGGTTTTATTGAAAGGTGTTCATTCCTTTTGTTATCATCACCAATAAACAAGACTATGCTTTATGCTTGAAATTCGTATTGACCAAATCTTTCCCTATATAGGAAGTTTCAAGTAAAAATGTTAAATTCTCGTTTTGATTCCCTCCAATTAAAAGAAATATTTCCTTGACACTTCTCACAACTGCCTCTTTGCTTCACCCTGCCTTCTCCTGGGATTCACTATCCACGTTTGCAAATATTAAATCTTTCTGCTGTTAATACGAGGGGTGTTCAATAAAGACTGGCACTAATATTCGTACAACAATGTATTGCAAAAAATCACTCATACAGACTGTTGCTCCCCTCAGAATACTATTCCTTCAATACAATGTACTTGTCCCACCTCCTTTGCTATTCCTGGAAAACGTGCAGGAAGCCATTCTTTGAGAGCCTGTTCAGGGTTGCCTCTAAAGCTTTAACTGCTTTGGTCTCATTGTCAAACCGACGTCCCTTAAGTTCCTTTTTGGCTCTTGGGTTAAGAAAAAAGTCACATGGAGCTAGCTCAGGATTATAAAGTGGAAGCGGTATCATGGAGATATGATTTTGTGCCAGGAATTTGATAACCGCATCAGCAACATGTAGCTTGGCATTGTCATGATGAAGCTTGCACTGCTGAATGAGATTCTTTTGCTTTTTGGGGATGTGATCCCTTACCAATTGCTTCAGGATAGTGTTATAGTAATCTGCAGTGTCTGTAGAGTGTCTTGGAACTGTGAGAATGCAGATTATCCTCTGGTAATCAAAAACCGTAATGACTATGCCCTTATTGGGTGACTTCTGTACTCGTGACAATGTTTAGGGGCGATTATCAAACACGTTCACTCTCACAGGCTGTCAACAATCAACTGACAGAGCTATCGCTGTGTGATTTTCAGTGATTAGTGACTAGAATACGTAGTTCAATGACACATGGACAGATGTCGCAATCAGACACTTAATGAAAGGAAAAAAAAAATCAGTGCCAGTCTTTATTGAACATCCCTCGTAGTTAACCTACCTCCAATATGATCTGAGAATTTCCCTCCACTTTTCTTTGAAAAATTATTCCCTTCATTTGAAATGACAGGTAAGACAGGTAACGGATTTTGATTGTTTATATGATGTCACTGTTCTTTATTTTATAAGCAAAACTTTCACTGCATTTTTTCTCTTCTTTATTCACTTTCCATCAAATTTCATACATTTGCATCCCATTGCTTCTGTTCTCTCTTTCCTCATTGTTTTCTTCCTTAGCACCTTGTTCTTCCCTGACATATATAACATTCGAAGATAGAGGTGGGTCTTTTATTTACTCAGATGTTTATGGTGATTTTATGCTTCCCCAATACACGCTGACGTAAGTTATCCTCGGAAGATGTACTGTCTCTTGAAATATACTCTGGTACATCAAAAAAGTCTGATGCAAATAAAACAGCATGCACCATTGCTCATGTGCGATTCTTCTCTGAAGCTATATTCTTCTACTTCACTTCCAGTTGCTGTGGCACAGTTCACCATTGCTTCATTTTTCAAAGCTTCATCATCTAAAATAAAATTATACCAGTTCTCCATTTCCACACTCTCTAACAATGATTAAGCTAAATTTTAAAACATGTGGGGTTCGTGGTTTCTTTTACCATAAAGTAAGTAATTACAGTACTTCATTTGTAACTGAAAAGTAATATATCCAAAATTTAACAATAATTAAATATCCCGTCTGAAGTAATTGAAACTCATGAAGTGTCATCCCAATATTTTTGTGACTGACATATGCTACTATTTATGAAAATTGCAACACAATGTAAATATTTCCCAATTGAATCCAAACTTGGTGGATGTCTGGAACCGTATGTGAGCAATAAGTGATTAAGATTGCAGAGGGATATGATTCATGTAGACTGAGCAGAACCGTGTTGTGTTTGTCCAACAAGGTCAGTGTTGCATCAAGTATAATCAGTGAAGAAATGTCAAACAAGGTGGAAACATTCTAGTAAGTGCCAATATGGCTTGTCAACATCAAAAGGATATATCAGCCTGTGAGTGAGTTCGAAGAGAACAAAATTATTGGTCTCTGCAAAGGGGGGTTGTCATACCCTGACATTCTAGCTCACACAAAGCATATTTGCTAGTGAGTGTACAAACTATTCTTACTAAAGCTTATTTTTCCATCTAGTTCATTTCAATCAGTAATAGTTATATAATATTCTACGTTTTGCTATAGACAGACAGGGAAGAGCAAATGATATACGTGGATAGCCAAATGTTTAAGAACTGTACACTATTGCTAATCTTAAAATTCTAAACTCTTTTCATACACTCAAGAAAAACAACTGAAAACTTACAGGACTTTAAAAGAATGACAAAGTATTGAACAATTCAAACCATTGATGATGCATATCTGAGAAGTGGTTTATGCCACAAAAAGTATTTGATATAAATTATTTGCTTTAAAGTCTTTGTACGCTATGTTTTTGCTTATTGCTTAATGTTTACCAGTAATACAAAATTCCTTCTAAACAAAGAGGTCTTCATTGGCTACTCTCAGAAAATTCATGACGTACCTACATATTATTTTTCATGTAAATAACTTCAATTATAGTAGTTTAATCAAATGATTTTAAGAAAATCTTTAATGCCTCAGGAAAATACTGAACTTAAATACCAAGTTTATTATTTATTTATGCCAACAAGCTTACTGTTGGTGTTTTTAAACACACAAGCCGTGTGTGGGCAAAGTTTAAGAGGTAGAACTGGAACCTAAAAATTCAATGCCACAACTGGGATTTGAACCACAGACCTTCCGCTTGCCGGGCGGACGCTCTAACCACTGAGCTATTGTGACAAACTGCCAGAATGGCATTAAATTCTCAAGCCAGTTCGTATTTCTCCTGGTAAACCACAAAGGCAGTCTCACATCAGAGACAATTACCCCAATGGTGACTTACTATTGCAAGTACTTTATATCCCAGGATTAAATAACCTTCACAAGGTAATTATTTATTTATGCCAACAAACTTACTGTTGGTGTTTTTAAACACACAAGCCGTGTGTGGGCAAAGTTTAAGAGGTAGAACTGGAACTTAAAAATTCAATGCCACAACTGGGATTTGAACCACAGACCTTCCGCTTGCCGGGCGGACGCTCTAACCACTGAGCTATTGTGACAAACTGCCAGAATGGCATTAAATTCTCAAGCCAGTTCGTATTTCTCCTGGTAAACCACAAAGGCAGTCTCACATCAGAGACAATTACCCCAATGGTGACTTACTATTGCAAGTACTTTATATCCCAGGATTAAATAACCTTCACATGGTAATTATTATTTATTTATGCCAACAAACTTACTGTTGGTGTTTTTAAACACACAAGCCGTGTGTGGGCAAAGTTTAAGAGGTAGAACTGGAACTTAAAAATTCAATGCCACAACTGGGATTTGAACCACAGACCTTCCGCTTGCCGGGCGGACGCTCTAACCACTGAGCTATTGTGACAAACTGCTAGAATGGCATTAAATTCTCAAGCCAGTTCGTATTTCTCCTGGTAAACCACAAAGGCGGTCTCACATCAGAGACAATTACCCCAATGGTGACTTACTATTGCAAATACTTTATATCCCAGGATTAAATAACCTTCACATGGTAATTATTATTTATTTATGCCAACAAACTTACTGTTGGTGTTTTTAAACACACAAGCCATGTGTGGGCAAAGTTTAAGAGGTAGAACTGGAACTTAAAAATTCAATGCCACAACTGGGATTTGAACCACAGACCTTCCGCTTGCCGGGCGGACGCTCTAACCACTGAGCTATTGTGACAAACTGCCAGAATGGCATTAAATTCTCAAGCCAGTTCGTATTTCTCCTGGTAAACCACAAAGGCAGTCTCACATCAGAGACAATTACCCCAATGGTGACTTACTATTGCAAATACTTTATATCCCAGGATTAAATAACCGTCACATGGTAATTATTATTTATTTATGCCAACAAACTTACTGTTGGTGTTTTTAAACACACAAGCCGTGTGTGGGCAAAGTTTAAGAGGTAGAACTGGAACTTAAAAATTCAATGCCACAACTGGGAGTTGTGTTCCAGTTCTACCTCTTAAACTTTGCCCACACACGGCTTGTGTGTTTAAAAACACCAACAGTAAGTTTGTTGGCATAAATAAATAATAATTACCATGTGAAGGTTATTTAATGCTGGGATATAAAGTACTTGCAATAGTAAGTCACCATTGGGGTAATTGTCTCTGATGTGAGACTGCCTTTGTGGTTTACCAGTATAAATACGAACTGGCTTGAGAATTTAATGCAATTCTAGCAGTTTGTCACAATAGCTCAGTGGTTAGAGCGTCCGCCTGGCAAGCGGAAGGTCTGTGGTTCAAATCCCAGTTGTGGCATTGAATTTTTAAGTTCCAGTTCTACCTCTTAAACTTTGCCCACACACGGCTTGTGTGTTTAAAAACACCAACAGTAAGTTTGTTTGCATAAATAAATAATAATTACCATGTGAAGGTTATTTAATCCTGGGATATAAAGTACTTGCAATAGTAAGTCACCATTGGGGTAATTGTCTCTGATGTGAGACTGCCTTTGTGGTTTACTAGGAGAAATACGAACTGGCTTGAGAATTTAATGCCATTCTGGCAGTTTGTCACAATAGCTCAGTGGTTAGAGCGTCCGCCCGGCAAGCGGAAAGTCTGTGGTTCAAATCCCAGTTGTGGCATTGAATTTTTAAGTTCCAGTTCTACCTCTTAAACCAAGTTTATTATTTATATAAGCTCTCCATAAGCTTGCTTGTGGCAGAATAAGACAATTAGTTCCTTTCCTCTTGCAGTCATCTCCTCACATTGGCTGTGGAATTATGAGAAGTTTTCGTACTTTGTTTTATAGCATATCCCTTAGATTCCTACGGGGTTAATGTCCAGACACTGTGGGAGAGGATTCACAATAAAAGTGTACTACAACCGTAGCCATACATTATAGGCTGCATGTTTGGGGTCATTGAAACAGTTGTCTATATCCATACTTTCTGCACTTTTCTTCACATTACTTTTTAGAATCTAAGGATATTGGCACAGTCCATGTTTCCATCTATAAAAACCAGCTTACCTACTCCTTAAACCAATTTACAGCCCTGTACAACAACATATCCCCTTCCATCTTTTACTGTTGCCCACATATTTTATTTTTCAAACTTTTTGTTGGGCTGTCTCCAAATTGATGCACCCATTTGAATCGCAAACATTGAATTTAAATTCATCACAGGAAATTATCTTCCTCCACCAGTGCACAACTATGCTAATATGCTGTTTAGTAAATTATTAGTCCTGATTCTACTCGCTTTATTGGCATAGGGCTTTCGTTTTGCAGTTTCCCTATGATAATCATCTCTATAAAGCACCATCCAGGTTGCACTTGGACTGATCTTCTTTCCAAACTTGTGTATCAGCCTCAGCAGCAATAACAGTATCAGTAAGATGTGGATTTTTATTTCACTATTCTTATTAGTGCCTTCATTTCTCTCCTAGCCAGTTGACCTATCTGTAGCAAGTTCTTTATCTATACTGTCTTCAAATCTATACTGGCATATAATTTTTTTTACTATTTTGAGCTGAAATGTTTTGCTTTTATCATGAGACTGTGAAAGACACTGAATGGCACTCTTCCTACACAGTGAATAACTGCAAAGTGTATCTCGAGTTGCCTAACTTACCCTGTCTGAAAAACACTGACTAGCAAATTTTCCTGTCTCACAGAAAGTAGGTTGCTAGGTTACAAAATCAATTACAAATTGCAACTGCATTATTACAGCACTTATGAAATGCACAGAATTTAGCAATTTTGAACTATCACATGCACTTTCCTTAATAACAGGGTATTACACATACAGCCATGCCTGTCTGAAAAATTCTGACTGTTACTATATACCAATGTGCCTGTTTTGGTAGCACACAAAATCAATCTTTGTTAGTGTCACCAATTATGTTAAAAATTTTTTTTATCTGATTAACTTCTTTTAAAAATAAATTACCTATGTTGTTCCAACAAATATGTGGTACAATAAATAGAACCCTTAAAACAAAAACCAGGAAAGAAACACAAATGAAGTTTTATAAAGTAATGGCCGTGCCTGTTTTTCTTTGGGGTTCTGAAACATGGACGTTGAGAAAAGCTGACACAAGCACGATAAAGACTGTCGAAATGAGATTCTTAAGAACAGTCAAAGGATGCACATTTTTAGATAAAATTCCAAATGAAAAAATAAGGGAAGAACTAGAAATAAATCCTTTGGCAGACAAAATTATCAATTACAGGAATCAATGGAGAGACCATGTTAATAGAATCCCTAGAGAAAGGATCCCAAGGAAAGTGTTAAACTACAACCTATTGGAAAAAGACATCCAGGAAGACCAAGAAAACGATGGTCAGGCATGTTTTGAAGCTGGAACAGGCAGCATTCCATAATCCTGGAGTGAAGATGATTAACTTCATGAGGTGATGGAGAAGGTAAATGTAAACAACTTTTATTTGAGAATCCTGTTCAAAAAACATTTTTTTTGATAAGTCAGGAATGCATTCAAGTATTGTGCTTCATATTGAGACCATTGCAGGTAGGAGGAAAACACTGGTTACATCATTTACACATATTAGATATTACAAATATCAGTAGCAAATTAATGCAAAAAAGACCAACAATAGCAATTTGTTTTTACAATGAAAAAGGTGTATTTGTGCAACAATGTTTTGAAATTGTTTACATAATCTGCAGCAGGAGCAGCCATTTGATTCTCATGATATAAATAAAATTAAAAATATACACCATCCTTGACCAAAACTAAATTGGTCAATTTAAAACTTGTATAGTAAGTCAGACAAGTTAACATATCCAACAAAATTATTTTATTGGATTTAAAGCAAAGGAATCAAACTTGTATGACATTTTAAGGAAACATAATTTTCTTCCCACTTAAACATAAACATATTTAACGTTTGACAGATACACCACCTCCCCCCCCCCCCCCCCCAAAAAAAAGGGTTATGTCATTAAACTTCAAACTAAGGATATTTGAACTTTAATGCTTAACCTGTTACGTAAGATCAGATGTGATTTGTATGCAAGTAATTTAAGTACCATAATAAATAGTTAACCACTCTACATTACCTGTAATGTAATTAATTGGAAGAATCTGTCTGCATAGTTACAAAAACAGTCATATCCTTTTGAACAAATAACTTTATGGCATAAGCCCTTAGCACACAAATTTGAATGGTTTGATTTTTGCAATATTTACACTTATTGAACTTCATTACTTAGAGCATGGTTTATTACCCTATAGTAATCATGTTTTCTTTGACATCTGTTTGAGAACATTTCTAATTAGTATGTCATCCAGATGCACCAGATTTATAGTATTATAGCAACAACATACTAACAAAACATAGAAGTACACTTAACCCTCCAGCGGTCGCACTAGATAGAAGTATGCAAATGTAAAATAATTTTAATTTTTGCAAGTTTAGACCCATTTGGGCCTGCATAAACAGCTATTCCTGCATTATCATTTCTGCTAATGTGCTGATAGGGTGTAACCATTGTCAAACACCTGTAGTGTGTCTGTGAGGAGTTTCAGTAACTGTATCATGTTTGCCATACAAAATACAGTGTACACCTAATCAGGCATGTAAAATTTCTCCTGATTATTCTTCTTTCACTAATGTAGCTACGTTTTGCATGCGGTTTTGTAAAATAGTCTATGAAGTAAGACACTTTTCTTGTTCAGATTGTGCAAAACCTTCACAGCTGAAGCGCTTTAAGAGCTATCCAACACAAATTCTGATGCTAAAATAGCATATTCAGATGGAGATGATCACAGTTCTGATGAAGAGGATGAAGCCATTGACCATAGCGAGCCTGATTCACAAAGTGAGCAGCAATGCAATCCTGAAGATGATTGTGTTCAAGGTAATAGTGGACCTGCTAATGAGATGTATTTCATAGAAAGAGACAGAGTAAATGGAATAAAATCTGCAGTGTCAGTAAAAGCAAAACAGAACATAAAAACCATGTGAAAATATTACAAAAAGTTCACTGGACAAAAAATTAGTCACCCTCTGCAGAAATCAGTGATAAATCCTTACAACTCAACAGATGGTGCTGTGGTCCAGTAATGTGGTTAACTGTAAGCCCACTGTTGCTACATTATCAGAGGATCATGGCAAACTGTGAAATATGGTGTGTCAAGCATTCAGTGTAGTGCAAATGGGGAAATGTAAGGATGTGACAGAATAACATAAAGGAGCAATTGTGTTTGGCCGTTGCCATGGCCATATGGTAGGTGAAGTGTCGGGATTTGTTGGTGTGTCGAAGCGGACTGTCCAACAGGTCTACAGGCAATGTGGCCACGAAACACAACATTGGAATTGTGGTCGGAAAAGGATCATGTCTGAGAAGGACCGGAGATGAGTTTCAGGGCTACTAAATGCAAATCACTTCTAAACCCGACAGGAATTGCTCCAGTCCGAGCTGTTAGCGAGAGGACATTGTGGCAGGAACTGTATTTGATAAACATTTGGGGACGGACACCTTAAAGGAGGCCCTTGCTCACAGAGACACATAAAGCTGGGCAACTTCAGTGGGCTAAGAATCACCAAATGTGGGCAGTAGCTGACTAGCAGAATGTCATGTGATCCGATGAATTACATTTTTGCCTCTATTCAAGTGACACATGTCGTCTGTGCACTGCTGGCCACATGAAGCATTTCATCTGGATTGTGTACAGGTTCAAGCTGGAGGTAAGTCAGTGATGTTTGGGGGTGTTTTTCTTACTATGGATTGGGCCAGCTCCATGAGGTGACCAATGGGATGAACCAGCATGTTTATTTGAACATTCTGGATGAGCAAGTGTTGCCATTTACTCACAATCTCCATGATGATTGTGCTGTTGTCTCCCCTTTCATTTTGGGTTCAAATCCAGTCTAGACTGATGGTTTTTAAGTGTGCTTAAAAATGACAGCTCCATGTCAGTAGCTTTACTGGCATGTAAAAGAATTCGTGCAGAACAAAATTTCGGTACACCAGCGATGCTGATGTGATCCTGGCAATTGACAACATTGTTAAACAACAAAATAGTTCTTTTTCTTCCCCCTTTATTTCAAGATAACAACTGCAGGGTTCATCGGTTCAACTGCAGAGTGTTGGACTGGTTTGAAAAACATGCGCACCTTATCACATCTCAATTGGCCCTCAAACTCACCGGCTTGAACCCAATTGAAAATTCATGGGATATGTTGGAACAGCAGGTGAAACCCAAAATCAGCATCCTCACAATTTGGTGGATTTGTGCGACAACTCTTCTGTTCGAAAGAGACATTTGTCTAACCTACAAAACAGAGATAATGGCACTTTTGGTACTAATGGCCCAATAGGAGTCAAGAAAGAAAACCATTACAATGTTGTTGAACCATGGGACAAGGATGATTCAGGAATGGAAACAGAGCTGTGATATGAGTTTCAAAAGGTTCACCCATTGCTTAGGTGTTAACATTTTGATGATAAGATCACTAGGGATCAGAGAAAAGCAAATGATAAGACAGCACCCATCCATGTATAGCCCATTTGAAAGTTAAGACTGATGTCCCAACTACAGTGTTCACAGCAGTAAAGCAGAACCAACTCCTATCACACGTGGACAAGTTACTCTGGTATATCTGTTTCAGGGTTGCCAACTCGTACGATAATTATGGGGGCATACGATAATTTTAATGTTTGTACGATGGTTGTCAACCCGTACGATGATTATGGGGGTGTACGATAATTTGAATGTATGATAGTTTGATATTGGCGAAATATCATTTTCACTGGTTTGTCACTCCAGCGAAGTGAAACTAATTACAAGTAACACCACTTTTATCCTCATTGTCTGTCTCCACCCCATAGCTACTAAGCCTGCTACTCTTTATCCTCTTATTGCAAGTGTGCCCAGGTCCGATAATCTCAATGAAGAAGACACTGTTCAGAAAATTGACGATCAATGTAGGAAAGTGGTAGAAAACTCGGAATATGTGCTATCCCATGTGAAATAAAGAACATGCCTGAACCTTGACAGCTTCTGGAGTGCTGTTAAACATACGTCACCTTGGTGGAAATACTGATTTCAAAGAACTAGCGGCCTTTACATTATCAGTGGTTTCCTTGCCCTACAGAAGCACTTCTTGTGATAGTTTGTTTTCTAAATTGGGTTTAATAAAAACCAAAGTTAGAAACAGATTGGCACTAGATACGGTAAAGGAACTCATTTTGTCGTCCCAACTTATGAAAGAACGTGGTAGATCTTAAAATCTGCAAGTCACTGAGAAGATGTTAAGGTTTATCTCAACATCAAATTTGTGCAATGCCGCAACGGTTGAGGAAACTGAACTTTCAGATGAATAGTACGAGAAACATAAGTGCTAAAGTTGTAATATAATATTTGTTGAGGTCATCAATCTTGTAAGTGGATATAATAATGTCACCGCGCCCGATGCATCTAATTGCCGACAACAGCAGTGTCACCCATCGCATTATTGTTGGCGCTACCGCAAAGGAGCCGAAGGAAAGAGACAGAGAATGACCGCATTGTTGGGGCGCTTGCCGAAAGAGAGAAACGGATAGAGGCTACTGGAATCTTCTACTTTGTATATCACCGCAACAAGTGAACGTTCCTGAAGCTTCCAGAATAGTGCCTGGGAGATATAAATAGCGGTAAAGTGCGACAGGAGGGTCAGACGTATGTGAAGGTTGAGTAGTCGTGCGGATGGAGACGGACAGACGATGTGAAGCGTTGTGCCGACGGAGAGGACAGACAGACAGACAGAGAGGTTGAGGAGTCGTGCTGACGGAGAATCGGAAAAGACTTTCTTGCTGTTGCAACGAGTGTACAAGTTACTGTTCACGGAAATAAAAGTGTTTCTTTATCTAGACTACATCTGTCTACTTTACTTTTACACCCACACCAAAAAGTCACGCTGGTGTCAGAAGTGGGATTCGTCAAATTGCTTCTAGTTTCGTTACATCGTCGTTAGAAGTTGCAACGTTAGAACCAAGATGGAGAGAGATTCGGAAACCAGGATGATGGCAATGATGAAAGAATTATTTGCCAAAATGGAAACGTCATACGACAACCTCTTTGCCGAGCTGAAAGAAGAAATGAAGACGAGAAACAACCTCGCTGCCGAGCTGAAAGAGATGAAGACGGCAAACGACAACCTCGTTGCCAAAATGAAGACGAGAAACGACAACCTCGCTGCCGAGCTGAAAGAGATGAAGACGGAGCTATCGGCGAAAATTGACGGCGAACTGATTGGCGTGACGGAAGACGTGGAAGAACTCGGCGAAAAGGTGGAAGACCTCTGCCAGCACGTGGACGTCGTGGAGGACGACGGGGAACGTCTTGGCGCCCTGGTAGTAAGAGTTGACGAGAGCGTCAAAATACTGGATGCCAGGGGCAGACGGAACAGCGCGGACCTGGGGAGGGAGCACCTAGTGGCCGAGGCGACAGTCGCGCCCGTTTCAGATGATGTGAGGGAAGACGTGGAACAACTCGGCGAACTGATTGGCGTGACGGAAGACGTGGAACAACTCGGCAAACTGATTGGCGTGACGGAAGACGTGGAACAACTCGGCGAACTGATTGGCGTGACGGAAGTCGTGGAACAACTCGGCGAACTGACTGGCGTGACGGAAGACGTGGAAGAACTCGGCCAAAAGGTGGAAGACCTCTGCCAGCATGTGGACGTCGTGGAGGACGACGGGGAACGTCTTGGCGCCCTGGTAGTAAGAGTTGACGAGAGCGTCAAAGTACTGGATGCCAGCGGCAGACGGAATAGCGCGGACCCGGGGAGGAAGCACCTAGTGGCCGAGGCGACAGTTGCGCCCGTTTCAGATAACGAAAGTGTACGTCTCGGGGAAGACAAAGGGACAGCTCAGGGACGTCGTCGAGGATCCTCTGGAGGAGTGTGTCGGGTACGTAACCAACCAGGATATGACGTGGAGGACGATCAGCAGGAAAGCGCACAGGCAAACGAGCAACACGCGAGAACCGACTTGGCGTGTGACATGGGGGGACCGTCAGAGCCATCCAATCACCTGACACATAGTGCCGTGAACGGAAGAATGGTGGACATCATCTTGGACGGCAGGATACAGGAGAGGCCGTGCCGAGCACAAGTGAACACGAGTGCAGCGGTGGACGCGACTCGCGCGGATGTGGTGGGGTTTGTTGCCGGACCCATCGGAAGCAAGGTGGCTGCGAAGGTGCGCCAGAGAGGTCGGCGGACATGGTACCTAGTGAGCCGTTTCCAAGTGCGCAGGATGGCCCGTCAACACACCAGGAAGAAGGGCAACTGGACGAGGGACCGTCAAGACCGGCGGTACTGTTGCAGAATTTCGAAGCAGGATGGCATACATCGTCCTACCCAGACCAAGGGACACTGTCCGACAGCGATACCTAGGATCGTGCCTCCTGGAGAAGAGGTTCGATGGGTTAGCCCACCGGGGCGCAAGGGAGATGCCGCAGTGATAGTGCTGGTCGGGACGACCAGCTCTGAGGAGGGAGCAGTGTCACCGCGCCCGATGCATCTAATTGCCGACAACAGCAGTGTCACCCATCGCATTATTGTTGGCGCTACCGCAAAGGAGCCGAAGGAAAGAGACAGAGAATGACCGCATTGTTGGGGCGCTTGCCGAAAGAGAGAAACGGATAGAGGCTACTGGAATCTTCTACTTTGTATATCACCGCAACAAGTGAACGTTCCTGAAGCTTCCAGAATAGTGCCTGGGAGATATAAATAGCGGTAAAGTGCGACAGGAGGGTCAGACGTATGTGAAGGTTGAGTAGTCGTGCGGACGGAGACGGACAGACGATGTGAAGCGTTGTGCCGACGGAGAGGACAGACAGACAGACAGAGAGGTTGAGGAGTCGTGCTGACGGAGAATCGGAAAAGACTTTCTTGCTGTTGCAACGAGTGTACAAGTTACTGTTCACGGAAATAAAAGTGTTTCTTTATCTAGACTACATCTGTCTACTTTACTTTTACACCCACACCAAAAAGTCACAATAAACATCATTACTCTTATATTTTCATAAGTATTATACTGATATTTTTATTGTTGTAGAGTTTGCTTAATGATGTATGATAATTTTGAATCCAAATCTATAATTTTGAGTGGCTGGTACGGTAATTTTACTTTTAAATGTTGGCAACCCTGATCTGTTTAGATAAAGATAATTATAAATTGATTTCTATAGGATGGAAGTAAGCTAGCTACAAACTGTATTCCAACCAATGAAGGATATAATGGTAGGAGGGGGTGGCATGACACTGGGAGTATTGAAGCTTTCTTGCAATGTCGGTCTAACTTTAAAATGGACCATAGTTCAGGATGAGTTTTTGGCTGATTGCAAATTTGTCACCAAGATGAAAAACTGCAGGCTTTCTGTGGCTGTTGCAGTTTTATTCAACATATGCCTAAGGCCTATATTACACTCACATTTCTGTGTCACAGAATGTAATACAACCATTGATCATTTGTGGTCACATTTAAAGATGTTGACTATATTACATTATGTCAACCTTTTTCATATATATATGAAAGTTTTAAAATGAATACCCAACAGTCAACTACCAAAATGTTTATTGCATTCTAACTAAACAAGAAATCAAAGAAAAAATGTGGTTTCTCCTGAATTTGGCTTCTCAATCCTATAATTCCTTCCTGACATCATTTGCTGTACATCCTTCATGTACTTCACTCATGGCTTCTGGTATGCTTTTACGTACTTCCAGTCTTTTGTGTCTGTGTTTATAATCTTTATATTTTGAATTGAATATCATTTCATGTGACTTATAATAGGAAATGAGAAGTTTAATGGTAGCCACTATCTATGCATACCTGTCTGCCATTTTTTTAATGTTCCAATTATACTCGGCACCAATTAAGAAGGGGATTGACAGATGTTAGCCACATGGCAGAAGCGCGTATATCAACAGCAGGGGATGGATACATCATAATGGTTATCATAGCAATGAAAAGAAGGACTAATTAGAGCTAAGGCATTTCCATAGCAATGGTACATGCAAGAACCTTGTGGCCAGTATGTAACATATGATTAACATGTGGCTGATGAGAAACCTATCCCTAACACAAATTGGTTTGTGTTATGCTCTGCTAGTGCTGCACATAAACAAATAATGCCTTCCTGTAGCCTGAGCTTGCAATGCTTGCATCAATTAGAGATTGCCTGTGGGCTGAGAAGTTCATTTGCATCACTATAAGTGCATGGTTATTTGCTGTGCTGTGATTATGTGTGTCTGGGTATATGTATCTTTGTATGTGTTGCAAGCTTTTGCAATTGTGCTAATGAATGTCAAAAAATAGTGACAAAGGTAGTGCTGCCAAACCAAAAATTGAGTGTAGTCGTGGATCAAATGAAACTGTATTTGGTAAAGGTATCCCAACTAAAGGACAAGATGGAAAATAATATGCTCTGTAAGAGAACATTTTGAAGAGGAGAAACCATTTTCGTCTCTAAAGTACTGGATATGACCTCGTGTGCTGTAGAAATTGGTAAGAATAAGAGCAATTCAGGTATCAGCAACATTTTCCCCTTAGAATAAACATCAACATTTCACAGGTATGTCTCTTTTGTTAACGCAAATCTTTACAGTGATATATACTTGCATGTTCTATACTTTACACGTAGATTCAGTATTTAACTATTGTCTTTGCATACAAATATAAATAATGTGCACTCAACGTTCCAAGTGCAATCCAATCTTCTGTATACAAATAATTGTAACATGCTCTCCATGTGGTTGCGATAAGCGGTAACGTCACCTCTCTCTCACCACGAACTGTTGATCCCTTTCTTGGTTGGCGTCGATTATACATGCTCCCTTTAACATCTAAGGTCACATCGGCAGCTTTCTACCTATGGATCAACTGCTTAATAGCAATGACATTGGTTTACTTACAGTGGTACTAATCTTTGGGTTTGCATTACTTCTGGTTATCATATTAAATACAAACACACACACACATGCATGCATATATCTCTGATTCATACTTTCATACTCTAAAGAGAATAGGGAGTAATTCTGGTTAAAGAAAAATCCTCACACCTCCACCGGAAATCAAACACAGGATCTTCAGATTTGAAGATTAGCATTAGCTGGTTATAAGGCTACCACGACTACAGAGGCATTGACGTGATCATAGGTGTGATGGTGAGTGTAACTTTTTTCGCAGAAGTATTTCACACTTAGATGTGATCAAAGATGCTATATTACACTGTAAAAGGTTTCATCATATGTATGTGATAGTATAATATAGGCCTAACAAGCCAGACAAATATGGTATCAAATTGTTAGTGTTAGCTGATGCCAAGGCTTTCTATGCTAGCAACATAAGAGGCATACTGTGGAAAACAACCACCAAGTCCATATGAGGTTTCCAATATGCCTACAGAAGTTGTAAAGAGATTGGTGACCCACAACAAGGGCTCCAAAAGAAATGTGACCATCGACAATTGGTACTTCAGCTATGCTTTAGCTTTGTCGCCATTACAACAGAGATTGACATACATAGGGAAACCAAAAGGAAAAAACAACAAAAAGTGGTTCCCCAAAAATCTTTACCTTCCAAGTCTAGAACAGCCTCACCATTTCGCTTTGGATATCAGGATATCACTTTGGTCTCCTTTGCTCCCAAGAAAAACAAATGCAGAGTTACTGCTCTTCACTATGTGATAGTGCAATACATAAGGTAACTGGGAACCCAGATATTGTGATGGACTATAATGCAACAAAAGTGATGTCAAGGACATACTGGCCACTTCTAGTATTTAATTCTCTAATAGTCATGGTGCGATTAATACTCTCTATTACTTTGGTAATAATCAGCATAACTCCCAGGTGATCAATTTGGAAGCAGTTGGCTTTGTCGTGATGAAACAATGCATTCAAGTAAGCAAAATGCATTGCTTCCAGCCAACATCAGCACCTTCTTTCAGAGATACTGAGGACCACAGAACAAGGTAAATGAAGAGCACAATCTGAAGAAGTGTAGAGAGTATGACATGTGGAGAGGCAAAGAACATAATGACCATAATAAAATGTGATCTGTGTTAGCATTTTGCATTTTGTGTTACAGACCAAGTTTTTATTTTATGAGGGTTGTTCTGAAACAAATGTCTATTTTTTTGTGTTGACTTTGAATGTTCGAGGCAGATGTTAGTGTAGTGCTAATGTTTAAATCCTCTTCTTTCATTTGCAGGTGGTTCCATTGTTCTGCAGTAGTTGGTGCCAGCAGAGGAGCATTCCAAAATGGAGTCTGATATGGACGTACACATAAAACAGAGATGTGTGATTGAATTCTTCACTGCTGACGAAATTGCACCAATTAAAATCCATCAACGCTTGCTAAAGGTGTATAGAGATGATACACTAGACATGAGCAATGTGAGGCGATGGGTACAGCATTATCTAACAGTGGTGAACAGGGTGTGCATGACAAGCCACAACCTGGTCGACCCTGCACAGCTGTCACCCCTCACAATGAAGAGTGTCTTGACCAACTCATCCATGCTGAGAGGCAGATAACGACCAAAGAATTATGTGCAAACCTGAATGTTGGCTGTATTACCTTGAAAACAATATCGGAACATCTTGGTTATCGCAAAGAATGTGTGAAATGGGTCCCATGGATGCTTACAGAAGAACAAAAAAAGCATCAAATGCAAATTTGTCGGGACCTGCTGGACTGATATGAAGCTGAAGGTGACAATTTTCTGAATAGCACTGTCACCGGAGGTGAGACATGGTGCCACCACAACGAGCTCGAATCCAAAACACAGTCCACGGAATGGCGACATGCAAATCCTCTGTCAAAGAAGAAATTCAAGACACAGCCATCTGCTGGCAAAGTGATGTGCAGAGCCTTTTGGGATAGCCAGGGTGGGGTTATTTTGTATGCCCTGGAGCAACTGTCAATTCAGCATGCCAAAAGACGACACTGAGTACGCTGAAAGCCCAAATTTCCAGGGTAAGGACAGAGAAGAAGACCAACCTTCACCTGCAACATCATAACTCCAGGAACTGCACCAGATTTGCAACTGCATCACTCATTGCAAAATTTGGCTGGACTATCCTACCGCATCCACCGCACAGTACCGATTTAGTGTCTTCAGACTTCCATCTCTTTGGGCCTCTGAAAGATGGACTTGGATGCTCTTGTCAAAGATGTAAGGAAGTGGTTAGGCTCAGCTGGTTCAGACTTTTACAAGCGTAGCATGCAGGCTCTAGTTCATCATTGGCAAAGGTGTATAACGAATGATGGTAACTATGTGGAAAAATGACAGTCTGTAGCTGAAATATTGTTCTATTTAGCTGCACTGTTGTGATTTATGTATCCTCTGCAGTTTGCATGAATAAAAACAGGAGGCATTAGTTTCGGAACGACCCTCGTACATCATAAAACAACTACACTTGCAGAAATTGCAGAATATAACCAGAAATATATATGAGTGACAAGGAAAAAACACATGAGCTGCACAAATGTCACCGAGACTAGCATAGTAATACGCCCAAGCCACTGAGGATGTTTGACACAGCTTTGGATGAAAAGTCTGGAAGGAGATTTTCCACTAGGCTTCGGCGCACAAGTCCGGATAATCATTTTCTATTTAGTGACACCAACCGTGAAAGCTTACGCAATTCGATCAAAGTTTCATTAATTTTTGCCTCCCCTTCTACTCTATTACACTGGCCTTCTCTCTCCCTAGCTCAATGCCCTAACTTGCCCATATTCCTATTGTTCACCAAGTCAGCTTATTTTTTTTTTAATGTCATTTTGATTTCACTGATGAAAATTGGATCCCACGACCTCTTCGGCATTTCAGCCATGTATTTTTCCACTGAGCTATGATGCACTCATCAACAACCCCCTTTCACTATTCACATGGTTCTTTCAAAGGCTACCCACGTGCTTTAGGACATTTGAAGAACATCATGAATAACATAAAACTTGTTCTTTACATTCTATCATGCAGTGTATTACATCATGAACATAAACTCAACTGAAACTAGCACCACCCTGTACCTACAGTTAACATTTGATTCTACAGGACCTTAACCCATTCATATACAAGCTGTAACTGAAGTGTCATAGCCGAACCTTGGGTTAAATTATAATGGCACAGATCTCGTCAAGAATACACTGAACCTAGGCATTGCAGCCTAACCCCATGCTAAATTTGGATGCCACAGGAGCCTGTCATTCCTTTCATATACACAAACTAACCTAAGCATCATAGTCTAACCTCGGGCCAAAGTTTGATATCACAGCACCCGGTCATGCTGTTCTCATACACATACTACCTTAGATGTTGCAGCCTAGCCTCTGGTAAAATTTTGACACCATGTGCTCCTGTCTTCCTGTTCATATACAAAAATTAACATAAACATTATAGCCTAATCCAACCTTGGGCTACATTATGGGGCTTAAGGCCCTAAATCAGTCATAATTCATGTAAGAGGGACACAGAGCTTTTAGTCATATGTTCAAAACTCTGCCAGTAATTGCATAAGCAGCGAACGGAGACCTAATGTGTGGATTACAGGTGACAGGCAAGCTATGGCACCAACAAGTATAGAGCCACATCATTCCATGTCTTATGGATTTACAACAGTAGAAACATAAGTACAGTAAGAATAATTAGAAAATCAACAAAAAAGTTTACAAATTCTAAAATATGAACTTAATATAACCAGTTTTGTGTATTATCATATATCTGCGTTTCATTACTCAGGAAACAACAGAGGTTAGAACCAACCCCAGATGTCATGTATGGCAATGTAACCACAATCAACTACAAATGTGTCGCTCTAAAGCAAGATGGCTGAGCGTTTCAATTATGGTGAACATGCTAAAGTGACATTTACTATATTTCAACATCATTTAATCCATTTTTTGAGGGGTTCATACACAGAAGTTTAGCTGGATTTAGAAGCTAATGAACTTTTTCCACTTTTTGAAAGTGATGTTTGCATCAGTTAACTTTTATTATGTCAGAGTATAAGGTTCTGTTTTATTTATGTAAATTATAACATTATAACACCGTTGCCATGTGGCTAGTGTTTAAAAAAATTCTACAAAAACCATTTACGGTTTACATTTATAAAAAATGTTTACTACATATAAAATAAAAGAATTTGAACTTTTTATCAACTGTTTGTGTTCAAACTAATCACACACCACACTTATGATGGAAACTTAAAGTTGAAAAATTCAATATGACAGTATGGATTCAAACAACAGGCCTTTGGTTTTCTTTATTGATGCTCTTTCACCTAGCTAATCCATTGAATATGTATTCAGTCTCTTATATAATTCACATACATTCCTCTCAAAAGCCTACAGGTTAAACTCAATTGTATGCATACCACAACTCGCATAATTATGACTTTTTTCTTTACCTGATTACCCTCCGTTTATGTAGGATTTATACCCCCTAGGACTTACAACCCAGTGCCTAGGGTCTGACGGCTGTCAGGGAGCAGAGGAACCTATGGACTGAACAGAGTGAAGACCAGGAAGTGGGTGGTCAGCCAAGCACCAGGTATGACAGTGAGAAAGAGGATGATATGAAATGCAGGCAAAATCGATGATTGGAAAAGTTAATAATGGAGCAATTGGTGGAATGAATGGCAGGGGAAACCAAAGGAGTCAGAGAAAACTCGCCCTGGTGCCGCTTCATTCTCCACGTAAACCACATGCAGGTCCCTGGGATTGAACCTGGGTTGCCGAGGTGGTAGACGAATGCTCTAACCGCTTGGCCATGACACCACCACATAATCATGGTTAGAAACACTTTATTGCTGGACTTCTAGCCAAACCATACACACGTGGTTAGTGACTGAGAAAAATATTAATAATAATATTATCCCTAGTATTTTCTGAAAAGGTGATAATGAAGCACATGGCAAATTTTGGCAAGCAACCCATAATATTTTATTGGCCATTAGTAATCTACTGAGCCCACTGCTCAGAGCATGTCCTGCTTTGGACAGGTGAAATAGCATGTAAGTATATTGTGAAATGTACTTTACTTACGCCTCATAGAAGTGATAGAAGTGTTGTCCCTCAGCTTGCATGACTAATAACATCTTTAATCAAATTATCAATGACACAGCACAGTTCAGAAACTCAACAAAATTTCATGGAAAATGCTTTAATTTCAATTCTTCCTTACTGAGCAGATCTGATTTGTACATCTACCCTATCTTTCAACTTTTACTGCAAACAAAAGTAGAGTGAACAACTCTTCAAAGAGCCAATCATGGAGACATTCTTTCAATAATGAGATTGTGGAGAACCAGAGAGGGAAACACACATAAACAAGGTAAAAGACAAAGAAACATTAATTTAGTACATTACTCTTATTAACATGGATTTATTTTATAAAACTGGATCAAGTCATCTTAAATATACTTAAATTCTACTTTATTTTCCAAAAATACTTTGCTGAGTTACCTACATCTTTTTTTTCCTTTATAAGTATAGTGGTAGAATTGAATATATCCTGATTGAAAATTAATCCAAACTTCAAGTTTTGCTTTTATTGAGCTCATGTTGCACTGGTTCCTCATATTCATCCAGGGTGATGATATCAAACTAAATTACCTGCTCTACAAAACTATTTGAACTGGAAATACTAAGAATTTTACTAATAAGTAATGCTAGATTTTTGAACATGCAATGATGCGCCTCCAGAACTGTAAATACAGTCCAAACCAGTTATAATGACATCCAAGGGACCAGCAGTTTACAGTTGTTATAGCTGATAGTCACACAAACCAGGTGTTTGCTTTTTTAATCGTTTTTTTGCAAAACAAAAGCTTATATTTGTAAATTTCAGGCTGCCGTAGAGTTAAAACTTAAAAGTAGCAGAAATACAGTACACCAATTATTTGCAATTCAATATTTGTAGAGAGGAACTAAATACAAATTTGTCTTATGTTTATGCAGTACATGCAGCAATAACATGACAGCAAAATGTAAAAACCTGTGAGGAAAGAAGTAACAACAATGTAAATTGTTGAATGATATGAACACGGTCCGGATAATGAATGAGATAAACTTTTGAGCATGTGCTAAACTTAATGTAAGTCCTGTATAGTACAGTAATCAATATGAAATATACAATCTACAGAAAACAAGTGCTACAATGTTGTTAATCTCCAAATACACAACAACAAATGGACATTATAACAGATATACTTTGGTGTAAAAGTAATAAAAAATATGTTCTATAGCATAAGTGGCAATACTTCATGTCATACTAAGTGATTTTTTACTTTATCACATATAGGAAGTATTGTATTCGACCCAAAATTTCAATGTATAGATTTCACCAGAAATATGTTTTGAAGCCCCCTGAATCCCCCCCCCCCCAAAAAAAAGCATTTTTAGCAAAAAGATCTGTGTGTGTGTGTGTGTGTGTGTCTGTGAACAGCGTAATTCAAAAACGAAAAGTTAGTCAAAAACCAAAGTTGGTATTTAAGTTTAATATCTTTCAAGGATGCAACACCAAGATTTTGAAGAAAATTCTTCTATCCTAAACTACCCTTTAGTGGAAAATTTTGATTTTTTCAGAAATGGCTCTAATGGTTTTGCCATATGTATTAAGATATTTTTATGGCAATTTTCTGGCTGTAGTCCATGTAATCCTGTTTACTCTTGATGACTTCTGCATAACGTAACTATAAAAGATAGACTAAATCTTACTATGCAAAAAATGCAGATCTTATTAAAACACGAGTTATGTCCAAAGGTATTTTTTCAGAGATATTCCTTGTTATTTGTGCGAGTTTTGCAATACTTAAACTTTTCTCAAATTGAAGGTCGCTATTCACTTTTTTATCTCTTCGACATGCAAAGACAATGTAATTTCAGTCTTCATATAACGACCAGCTTTAAAAGATTTGACTATCACTTAAACCCTACTGTATTCCCTTATTCCCCTTGCATCTACAAGAAAATTAGCAATAAGGTAATTTCTGCAAATGTTTATCTTGACTAACATGAAGAAGATAAAGAAATAAGAGTTTGTAAGTATAGTCAGTACAGGAGTACAGAAAGTCACGTGAGTGTAACACATCAGATTTTTAAATATAGGATTTACATAGGATTTAGATGGGACAATTAGATTTCACTTTTATAACCAATACGTTGTTAAAAGTGATTACCAGTTTTGCTATGTATCCACCCACTTTTTATCTACTGGCTTCTCTTGATGTTTCAGCTATAATGAATAGCTGAAGAGAAGCACGTCTTTCGCATCTTCAAACTCGCCATAAAGACTGTCCTTGCAGAGAATGTCCAACATGTGCAAAAACTCTGAAGAACACAATAACAGCATATGTCATACTACTTGCTCTCAAGAAAAATGGTTGAAGCACAGAAAGACAATTGGAACTATAGAAATCACAGTTTGCTTCTAGATATGATAAGAGATTTAGTTACAAATTTGAAGTCCTGCTTTATTTGTATTATTTGTGTCAAACATTTGGAGCCATCCAACCCCTTGACGAATGGATATAAATGGTTTATTATTTCACTAACTGCCGTGCAAACATTGTGTGAACAACACTATAAATGCCTTTTTGTCTTAACTTGAATGAATTTAGCCACAATTCAATGTTAAAGTGGCAGGCAAAGTTTAATTTTCTACGCAAAATATGGCAACATTGTGCGCCACTTGAAATATACTTATTGCATTCTCACAACAAATTCAGCTGCCTGCGGGGTTAGGGGAGGTAACGCTTGACGTTAATGTGGAGATCAGTGGAAGGAGAAGGAAGGGTTAAAGTACAATTGTGATACGGAAGAATTTACCTTGCAATCATGAACCTGTTCACATCTAGGGAGTACTTAAACATGGTACTACTAATTGCAAGGGGAACTTCCCGTTAAGAATAAAAAATAGACACAGAAATAAAAGCAATAACAATGAAATTACATAAATAAAAGCAGATATTCCCACTCCCTAATCTACAAAAATAAGCCACTCTTTATGTCCAACTCTTCTGTTTTTCTTCCTTAAAAAACCAATGTCGTCTCTTGTTTCATTTTTTTTTTTTGCAGTGTTTAATGTCCACTTTTACTACATACAGTACCACAGGAGGTTACACTAATGATGCATGGAATGAAGATGGAGCACTGGTGAAATGAGATGGCGGGGGAAACCAGAGAACTAGGAGGAAACAAACTCCAGCGCCACTTCGTCCGCCATGAATCCCACATGTGGTCGCCTGGGATCGAACCCGAGCTGCTTTGGTGAGAAGTAAATGGTCTAACCACTCAGCTATGGATTGTCTCTTGTGAACTATGCAACTCAATGTTAAGAAATTTCATTAAGTAATATAAGCATAAATGACATACATTTTCAGTATTTCTTGTTGTAAAGTGCTTATAAATGCATTTAGACAGGATTATGGAATTTATTTCAAATACTGACTGGTACTTGTGTTCTTTGTGAAATAGTATTTGTAAATGTAGCATTATATTATTGAGTACATTAACTGGCTTCAACCCTATATTAAATACAAATTTGGTTTGACATATGTACAGAGAAGCTCCATATTATGTATACTTTCTTTTAAGGATAGTGTCATTACCATGTTTACTTGTGGAGAATAAGAACACAATTCATTTTGCTTTTCTCCTTATTTAGGCACCTTCGTGACCACAGCTGTCAAATATGTCAGAATCATTCGCTTTATTTCAGCCCAGCAATATACAGAAGAGCTCAATTGTTTAAGAAAAATGAAGACGAAGACTTTGCTTTATTTGAGTATTAAAAGTAATTACTATTGTTTTAACTCGTAACGGATAGTAATAATAATAATAATAATAATAATAATAATAATAATAATAATGATGATGATGATGATGATACTAGTGATGGTAATAAGAAGATCCATTATTAGAAAAATCTGTATCCGTTCATGTCAGCATTGTTTTAACCTTAAAATATGTGATTTCTATTGTTTCACTTTTCTGTTTTCTTAACTATGGTAAAGTGATCTTCATTATTAGTTGAACAAATGCATCATTTCAGTTACATTCGCACCTTTCTGGCATAACATTTAGATTCGTCTTGATGGTAAACACATGGGCATGTGTTTTGTCTACATCCAAGCAATGTTAGGTGTTCTGTTTACAACTAAGACAATATAAGTGCTGAGGCTTTCACGGCCGGCATTATCAAGTATGTTAAGTAGATTTTCCGGGCTTGTGGGCCGTGGTCGAGTTGGATTGACCCTGAAGATGCTGGACGCAGTTTTCAGCGAAACGTCGGAGGAAGGTAATCCAACTCGACCACGGCCCACAAGCCTGGAAAATCTACTTAACATAACTAAGACAATGTTGACCACAAGGCACACACCAGTCAGGTGTTTTGTTTGCAACTGAGGCAGTACTGGCCGGGAGGCACATGTTGGTCGGGTACAACATAGCTCACTGGCATATGCGTGGATAGCACAAGTTGCCATTTACATTGCCAAAAAATGAAATTCTTATGAAACGATTAAATCCACCAAAGCAAAACTTAGCATTTTATATTTCTTACACCTGCATCTATCAGCAGATTATTCTGGCTGAAGCAGTATCTTCCACCTTGTATACATTTCTATTTTACTACAATCGAGATCACCATTACAGAGCAAATTTCTTAGATAAACATATTATTTCTGCAAATGCATAAATGCCTACAAAAAGGAAAAAACTCTGAATAAAGGGTCATGAGCATAAAGATGATATCTTATTTCACATAAAAATACATATTTTGAAGAAATGTAACTACATTTTTTCATATTATCTTCCATAAATGCACAAATCTGATTTTGCTATTATTTACCAGACACAATTTTTAATTTGTTCTGTTATAAATACACACACACACACATATATATATATTACACGCACATGGAAAGAGAAAAAAAAGTTACGAATGGCCTGTGCTGTGTTTTGTCTGTCTGCCTTCTCAGCACTTGTTGCCATCTGCTGCTAGCACAGAAAAGCGTGAATGAAAAAATACATTTTTAAAACTACTTTTAAAGGCTTTACTTACCAACTTTATGAAAGCAGATGCTGAAACTAACCGTCATTGTCCATACATTTTTGGCACCTCTTTGGAAAACTGTCCATCATTCGCTGTAGTTCACACTGAGAAATGTGGGCTCTGAGAAACCTTTCTCTGCTAATGGCACACCATATACCAATTTTTTTGTCATGAAGAGGTACTCCATGAACGATATTAGGTTTTGAATTATAGGGCCAATTTTGAGTAAACAGTTCATGCTTGTACATACGTGAATGAATTTGCCCCTTCTTTTAGAGAATTAATAGACAGCAAGCATGATTTTGCCTTTTTCCAAGAAAATGTGTTTCAGGACAGAATTATTACAGGAAGTGATGGATAGTTTCCTGAACAAATGCCAAAAATGTATGGA
Organism: Tenodera sinensis; assembly: GCA_030765045.1. Lineage (NCBI taxonomy): Eukaryota > Metazoa > Arthropoda > Insecta > Mantodea > Mantidae > Tenodera > Tenodera sinensis. Next base: position 354,614 of record JAUKNM010000131.1, read on the forward strand.
CAATGACGATGGCAATTTCAGCATCTCCTTTCATAAAGTTGGTACGTAAAGCCTTTATAAGTAGGTTTAAAAATGCTGTATGGTTTCATCCGCACCTTTCTGTTATAGTGGCAGATGGCAATGAGAAAGTGAAACAACATGCAAGCCCTTTTGGAACTTTTATTGCTCTCCCGGTATATACAAATTACACATTACAGGTACCAAAGAATATTCACCATGTTACGGTGATTAAGATAAGTAGAATAGATCAGGTCATCGTAACAAATTTGCTGACACCCTAGTTATTCCTCATCTGCTATCTTATATTTCATAATATGTTTATAGTGTTACACTGAGACTCGGGGAGGGGGGGGGGGGGGTGGCGCTGACCACGTCCCACCCTCCAGTACTGCACCCCAAACAATGAAGCCTGTAGTGGGCAGAGGTGGGGGACACAGTAGCTGGGCAGCAAGCCTTTGCCCTTCATGGGCTGTTGCGCTATGGGGGGGGGGGGGGGGGGGTGTTACACTGAGCGTTTGCAATGAAGTATCTGAATTATCCATACAACAGCATTCCTTTTGTTCAATTCTTATGAATAAGTGTTTTGTTTAAATCGTACAGCTTGAAAACATGCTGAAAGTTAAATCAAGTATCAAATCAAATCTACGGTAAAACGTAGATGTTCCGCTTTGCCAAGAGTGTGAAATAACAGTAAGTGCAAATCAGCATTCACAAGTCACTCAACATTTAGCTGGAAATAAAAATATTGCTGCCACGACTCGTTGAATACAATTATTATTGATAAGTGGACTAGTTTCTTTGACTGTAGGACAATCAAAGCGGTCTCAATATTTTTTAATCTAAAAGGTTAGTCAATCAATAACACTAAACAACACTTACATTTATAATTTTCCGGAACTCATTTCGGAGGCTAACTCTCCTCCATTATCAACCGGACAATGAGTGGGTTTCCATGGTGCGGATGGCGATGGTTCTTGTAATGGTTCATCAGAAAAACCATCGCCATCCGCATCATGGAAACCCAGTCACTGTCTGGTTGATAATGGAGGAAAGTTAGCCTCCTTAAACGCATACCGGAAAATTATAAATGTAAGTGTTGTTTAGTGTTATTGGCTCACCTTTTAGATTGAATTGATTATAACAACATTGTTTTCAAACTTCTAAGAAAGGAAGATTCCCACTATTATTTAGATTTATGCAGAGCATTTGTTGCAGTCGATGTCCCTCTCAAAAAAGTAAATAATGTTCAACTTAGGAACTTTCTGATTAAATGTATAGACACCAAGCCTACTGAAGAATCAACATTAAGGAAGAATTATCTTCCCATGAAATATGTAGAAAATTTGCAAACAATTGCGGCAGCACGTGAAACTGAAAAGCTTTGCGTGAGGATTTATGAAACCCAAGATTCAAGTTGCAGAAAAGTCTGTTGTGTTGTACTGACATGACTTTCTCTACCCCTGTACAAACTATTCTTACACACACTAACTCCTCGAACTGCTTTATGTTACTCAAAATAAACATTTACAAAAATTATGTTATTGCTAATGTTTTTGTAGGTACAAGGGAATTATTAAAAAGTTATTTTGTTTGTTAATAATGCTGTTAATTGCCAGGATCATATCCAAGCCTTTGGTATGCCAGAATTTTGTCTTGCACTACTTTTGCATGCCAGTAAATCTACTGACACAGGGCTGTCACTTTTCAGCACTCTTAAAAGCCAAGTCTGGGGCAGGTTTGAACAAGTGAACTTGGGATTAGTAGGCCAGGGCCTAACCAACAGAGCCACCCACACTGACACAAGCAAAATATGAGAATACTTTAAGTGATAGTCGAATCTTTTAAAACTGGTCTCTATGTTATAGTTTTGAAATTCCATTCTCTTTGCATAGCCAAAAGGTAAAAAAATAAGTGACTTCCCATTTAAGTAGTTATAACTGTAAGTATTTAAGTCCTGGGCTTTAAGGTTAAAGTTTCTGTACATACGGCCAATCAATAATAACTGAGTCTTGAAATACACAAAAACTGCATGTAGGCAAACAAAGGATACCTTAAAGACCAAAACTTAAGTACTTATGATTGTAAATCACCATTTGGGTATGTGAAATTAAATTACTTTGTTGTTTAATGATGCTGTCAATTGCCAGGATCACATCAGCAACGCCGGTGTGCTGGTACTCGTCCCACAAGAGTTCTTCTACATGCCAGTAAATCTACTCACATGGAGCTGTCGTTTTTAAGCATACTTAAAAACCATCGGCCTGGGCCTAACCAACTGAGCCACCCAGACCGACTTGGAGTATGTGGTCTTGAATTTGAGACTCTCTTTGTTCTACCTGAAAATGTGACTCAGTTGATGAATTTAATGTACTGGCATGTTACCATGACTGTATGGGATGAAACAATGTCTTCAGGTGGTGTGCATTCTTCGAAGATGATTGTATAACCATTGTGATTTACCATCTTCCGGAAGGCCAGTAGAAGCTGCAACCCTACAGAATGTCTCAGTCATTGAGGTAGCAATTTTCAACCACAAGACACAACTGTGAAGTTTATTTAAGCAGTTAAACATTTCATACCCTGCAGGGACGATATTCTGCAAGACACATTCAAATATCGTAAAGTTGATGCACACTGGGAACCTAAGAACCTGATGGATGACCACAAGGACCAGTAAATGATGACAAGCTTGAATCACTTATTGTGTTACAATATCCAGACCTTGCACCGCCGAGCTTTCATCTACTTGGTCTCATGAAGAATTTGCTGGCTGGTCAATGCTTTGCAACAGATGCTGAAATGAAAACAGCAGTCCACCAAATCGACTTCTATGAGCAGGGTACAATGAAACTGGTATTATGATGGAGAGAATGTTTTCAGAAAGTTGGTGACTATATAGAAAAATAGCTACAAGATGTCAGTTCATTTTTCCACATTTTCCTTCTTTTACCTATTAAATTTCTTTTAAAATTATTTTGTGTCACTTTTCGATACTTCCTCAAATATAATAAAACCATTTCCGCAAATGCTTATATCAATTAACATGAAGTACATAAAATAATAGCCTTTTATAATAATAGTTTGTTAATGAATGGGTAGAGAAAATCATGTAAATATAGCACATGTATTTTCTTTATATTCTACAACTTCTGAAAAAACTGCATATTCAAAGTTCATTACATAAACCACCTACATAGATTAAATTTGTTAATAAAACATAAAAATATATCAATGAAAATAAGCTAATGCAATTAGGTACTAATGGCTGAAAAAAATGAGACACTCATTCAGACAGCAAAATATATTGCTTAACTGCAGTACAATTCTTACCTGTAAAATATGCAGAATCTACAACAGCATTTCTAAAAAGTGATAGACATGAATTAAGTTTAGGTAAACAAAATAAATATCTTGTAACCAAAGGCTAGAGCTATATTTAAGAAAACTGGAAAGAAAAAAAAAAAAAAGAATCTGATGTGTTGCACTCGCATAACTTTCTCTACTCTTGCACTAACCATTCGTACAAACCCTTATTCCTACATATTCTTTGTGTTAATTGAGATAAATATTTCTACAAATTATTTTATTGCTTATTTCCTTGTAGGTGCAAGAGGAATATTAGACTTTGAGCGATAGTCAAATCTTTTAAAGCTTTGAGATCCTGTTCTATTTGTGCGCTTAACATACAAAATAATGGACGATGTTGCATTTCATGAAAGTTTTAAGTTTTCTGAAACTGACACAAGTAACAAGAAATATCTCCGAAATGGTTCACACCACAAAAAATTTATTTAGACATAAATTGTGTGTTTTAGTGAGATCTACATTTTTTGTATAGTAAGATTTTGTTTATCATGCTTTACGAGTTATTCAAAAGCATCCAGAGTAGACAGGACTACATAGGCTATAGCCAGAAAATCCAAAATATACATTTCATTTGTCATAAAAATATCTTAAACATGTCATTTTAATCACAATCATTAGTCATTTTCAAGAAAATCAAACTTTTCGAAAAATTTTCCATGTAAAGGGTAGTTTAGGGTGGGGTTATTTTCTTCAAAATCTTTGTGTCACATCCTTGAAAGACACTGAACTTAAACACAAACTACGGTTTTAGCCAACTTTTCGTCTTTGAGTTATGCTGTCCACAGACTGACACACAAACAGGCAGATACATGCACACACACGGACCTTTTTCCAGTAATGCTTTTTTTGGATTCAGCGGGCCTCAAAACATATATTTCCGGTGAAATCTCAACATCGAATTTTTGAGTGGAATACAATACTTCCTCTATTTACTAGTAGAGAAAGTAAAAACCCAATACACTGTCATCAGTACTTCACTGGGGACTGCATTGGTCATTCCAAGGATGAATTTTCTCTCCACGGTGTGGCTACAATGTTATTTCCATCTTCCAATTTTGCATCCGTTGAACGAATGAATGATTGAGTGAGCAGTGATTAAGGGCCCATTGACAGCTATATCACTTGGCCACACTGATGTGAACCACTGGCCGGCACAAGTTTTTTTGTTGCTGTTGATGTATTTGTAGTCCATTGAGGATATGCATACCTCCAGACAATATTGCTTTGTGACTTAGGTTTATGTCTCCAATAGAACAATGTATAATGGCTATGGACATAGCTATGTGTAACTAGCAGTACAGTTTGTTCACCAGCTCATGGTCCCTGGCAGGAATGCAGCCAGCCACTATGTCAGTAAACAATTCCAGATAAACAGAGATATCAGGAGCAGCAGTTCTGCTGCTAATCACGTTTACAATGATGTTGCCAACCTTGGAATGTGAATTCATGCTAGATTAAAGTAAAGAACTCGCTTAAAACAGCACAATTTAAATGTTATTTTCAGTTCATGCAGTATATTGATGTTTTCAACTACTCCGTCTTTTTCCTACTAATCATTTTCTGTCTTTTCTATATTTTTCAAAAACATTACCAGTCTGTTTCGTAGTTCAATCGAGTGTTATGTCATGTAATTCCTGTAAGAATAAGTCACCATTTAAGCATTCATTTTACCTTGGGCCAAGCTAGTTCTATGGGATTGAGATAACATATGTATGAAGGCAAGTAAATGACAGTGTGGCTCAATAAAATAAAAATAACTAATAATAACATAACAATTGAGGAAGAATTTGATCTAATAACTTCTCATTCCCTCAGGGTCAGAGAATGAAGTCTTAAAATTTTGGTTGTTTCAATCATCCTATAAAGATCTGTTTTACGCATACAACTGTCACACACCCACAATATCTTAGCAGACTTCACAGCACTCCTAGGCGAAAATTTATCTGCTTCTACATTACTTTTACCATTACTTCTGACATAAAACTAGTGATAAGTACAATTTTACCACTGAAATTATGAGAAATTTGCAGTGAGTTAACACAGCCTGAATAATATTGGAGGTAAGTTGGCAACATAACCAGAAGAGCCACGTTTGCATGAATGTTTACAAAACTCAGGTTACACTACTGGAATATCTCTCCCCTGCCCTTCATTCCCCTTAGACCTTGAGCTGGTGAACAGACAGTACTTGGGCACAGTAAACTAGAGTTCTTGCATCAAGTACCTTTTTCCATGGACTCTAAAAACTGCTAAAGACCTTGGCTATGTGAAAATAACTTGTATCTGTGACCCCATTTCATAACGGAGTGAAGGGCAGCATTGCACTCCTGACATGACATGCATGTTCTTAATAAGTTTTTGGCACACATCTGTAGTAATAATGATGATGATGATAACAATAATAATTGTCTTATACGAACTGCACGTATTGCTTGCCATCATGATGTAATAGTACGAGAACTGAATCTGAACATGCAGTGGAACACAACTTACACTTATGAAGTTTATTTACTGAATGATGAGGACTAAACATGATATTCATTTTTTGCTTCTGACAAATAATATTGTCTGTAAGAATGTCTGGGACATTGGTGCAGAAGTTAGCAATGGATGGCTCTGTGATAAGCAAGTTTGCCTGTACTGCTATTCCTGGGCAACTTCAGCACATTCTGTCAGCACTCATTTAAGCCTATCCGGTGTTGGACTTACACAAAAGTTTTGCAGAACGTAAGATAAAGAACATCCATATGTTTGATGGTGAAAGCTACAATAGCTCTGTGAAAGATAACACAGAATGCTGAAGAAAAATGGTTCAAATCAAAACTATTGCATTAAATGCTTTCAATTCTGAGTGAACATTTTATCCACAAAATCATGATAGATATCCCAAAATATTTCATTAGTGCATTCCTACGACTTGCTGAATATAAAACGAAATGCTTGCACAAAATGGAACCTAAACTTTATCCATAAACCTACATCACAAAATCACAGAATTAACTATATACATAGAAATTACCATTAATCTGCATAAATTTCTAATAATTGTTATTACTTACATAGTTATTTTCTGGGCAGTAACCAAGCAGCAAATCCGTAATAAACACTGCATCTTGATTCTGTTGAGGTCCAGGGGCAGCATCCTTCAACATGCGCATCAGGGCTTGCACATATTTATTGTTTTCATAAAAGTGCAGTTTGTTGGAGAGATATACAACCATTCTTTCCTCAGCTTGTTGTCTCAGTTTGTAGCGATCTATCCTTGTCTCCAGGTTCCAAATAGCCTTTCTCATTTCAACCATCTTTTGTGCATCTGTCATTCCAGATGGGACTTCCACCGTGGAGGAATTCTTCTGACCAGCAGGTGATGTCTTTCCAGGCATTGCAGTTTTGTCAATTCCACTGTCCTTTATGTCATTTTCTGTTAGATTAGTCGCATCTTCCACCAATAACTCCAGTACTCCTTCATTGTTCCTAGCCTCTATACCACATGCCGTAACAGTTTTCTTTTTTATTTCCATGCTGGCCTTTCCAGTGTTAGCACTATCATCAATTTTCTTCTTATTGGCGACTTTAAGAGCATGACTGGTTCTTAATTCTACTTTTCTCTTCTGTTGCTGTATTTGTTTTTGACCAAGTTCACCTTTACTTCTTGTGACCATAAGTTCCTTAAGAGGGATTGTTTTACTTACTTTATGCTCAGATGTCTTCTGAGTATTTTTCTGTTCAGCTTCTGAATCTGTGAAATTACTCTCAACACTCAAGTGAGACGCCTTCACATTAGTATTCTTTTTATTTGTACCTGTACCATTACGGATGCTCTTTGCTTTGAGAGTAGTTTTAACCAAGTTTCCACTACTTTTTAATAAAACAGGGGTTAATGCCACTGTTACTTTTGGAAGACTGTCAATGTTATTCTCCTTAACACCAGGACCTTTATCCTTAACAGTAGTTTGTTTCATATTCATCAGAGCTCCAGATGACTGCTTCCTTTTAGTGGAGGCAGTCTTTACTGCATTTAGCAGTCTTCTTTTTCTTGCTAGGCCATATGTGGTAAAGCCTGTGGTTTTCCGTTTTTTTGCTAAAGAAATTGCTGTCCTATGCAGTTTTAGGATATGTTCCCTCTTCTGAGTTGGTTTCTGAAGTTTAATATTGCTTATCTCATGTCTCCCTCCATGCAGCTTTCTTTTTCGTACTGCTCTTGTTTTCATCATTTTTAACTGAAGTCGCTCTGATACTCTGGATACTAAAGCAGATTCCTGGACCTTATTAAGTGTTTTCACAGGTTTTTTTTTATCTGTCTTAGAAGACAAAATACTTTGCTTATTGCGATTTAGTGGTGGTCGTCCTCGTTTCCGCTTCACTACTTCAGGGGCAGGCTGCTCCTTTGCTGGTGCCTTTAATGACTCACCAGTTTTTGATTTTGTTACTTCCAAGTTTGGCAATATTTCTAATGTTTTCATTGGTTGCCTTTCTGGTTTCAGTTTTAATTTTTCTGGTTGTGATGTTTCTGGTGAGTTT
>JAUKNM010000131.1:367500-372500 GCA_030765045.1 Tenodera sinensis
AAATGTATGATCCACTTCTGTTCTTTAAGGCTTTTGAGATTCTTTTGAATTTCTTCTATTAAATTATTATGTTTTGAATTATTTCTGATTAGATCTAGGGTAATTTTGCTATCTGTATACACTGCAGTTATTCTTTCTTGTACACTTATGTTCATATCCTGAAGTGTTGCTAATCCTCTAATGATTGCCACTTGCTCTGCCTGGTTATTGGAGCATCTGTCATGTAATTTAGCCTTGATTTTATGTATAATTTCTCCGTGTTTAAATATTACTGCTGCAGCTCCAACTTTTCCATGGATTTTACTACCGTCTGTGAAGATTTCTATTTCATAATATTTTCCTTCTTTGACTTCTTCCATAGGAATACACTCCGCTGGATGGGGCCATTTTGCTATATGTAAGGGTGCATCATAATATGACGATTCTGGTGTCATTCCATGTGTTATCTTGTATAGTTTTGCTGCTTCTGCTATTTTAATATAGATAGGCTTCACTCCAGCTACTACACATGACGCATCAAAAGATATGGTTCTGTATGCTTTGGCAATTTTGATATTAATTATTCTCTGTGTTCTCTGAAGTATCTTTATATTTTTCTTCCTCTCTAGTGCCTGTTCCCAGACTGGTGAACCGTACGTTAGTATAGGTGTTATTGCTCCTCTGTATATAGTTCTAAGAGACTGGTGGCCGAGTCCCCACTGTAGTCTTGCAACTTTGGTTAGCATGTTTGTTAGTAGGAGTGCCTTGTCCGTTATGTTGTTAATGTGTCTACTGAAGTTGAATTTTTCATCTAGGGTTATCCCTAGGTATCTAAGTTCTCTAACCTGCTCAAGTGGTTTGTAATTCAAGTATACCTTGATTGGTTCATTACCAGCTTTCCTTCTCCTTGATATTAATAGAACCATTGATTTTGAGTCGTTAAATTTCAGTTTGTTTTGCTTTGCCCAGTTCTCTACTTTCTTTAAGTCTGAGTTTGCATAGTTTTCTGCTTCTTTGTTGCTGTTACCTCTTGTAAGTAGAAGTAGATCATCTGCAAAAGCCACTACTTTTGATTGGTTTGTTAGTTTCAAGTTGAGAACTGAATTGTACATTATGTTCCACAGACCAGGACCGCAGCTTGAACCCTGTGGACATCCCCTGGTTACCTCCTTTGTGATCTTGCATTCATTTGTTTGTAAGGTCGCTGTTCTGTTACTGAAGTAGCTGCCTGTCAACCTGTATAAATTTTTTGGGCATTGAAGTTCTTTGAGGTTGAGCAAAATACGTGGCCACCAGGCTGAATCAAAAGCGCCACGTACATCTAAGCTAACGGATACAACACATTTTTTTGCTCGAAGGCTTTCCTCTGTGAAGTGTTTCACAGCCATGGCTGCATCCACTGTCCCTTTCTGAGGTGTGAAGCCAAACTGGTTTGCATTTAACAAGTTGTTGATGTTTATCTGATGCAATATTCTGTTGATCAAAAGTTTCTCCAATACCTTTCCTCCAACATTTAGAAGACTGATTGGTCGATACTTTGTCACTTCTTCACTATGTTGCTTTCCTGGTTTAATTATAGGTAATATATTTGATTTTTTCCATTGTGTTGGAAAGCAGCCTTTTTTAAGGCAATTATTATACACTGCAGTAAGAAAAGATGGGAAATGATTGAACACTTGTAGAAGGATCACACTTGTAATTCCATCTTCTCCTGGAGCTTTGTTGGGGTTAAAGCTCTTTATTACTGCTCTAACTTCCTCTACAGTGAATTCTGTGTCTTCATCTGTGTTAGGAGGCTCCTTAGCCATTATTCTTATATTCCGTTGAAGCTCAGAGTCCTCATCTTCTTTATCATCAGGAATGAAATAGTCTATCATATATTTTAACGTGCTGTTGAGATCTTCGGTATATGTTCCATCGGGTTTTTGTATTGTTGTCAAAATGGTTTTATCTCTGAGTTTCCCTGCTGCAATCTTTTATACTTTATTCCAGGGATTTGAACTATCGCTGGCAGTACAGAATAATTTCCAAGAATTCATTTTTGCTGTTTGTAAATTGTTCTGATACTGTCGCTTTTCGACGAGATACTGAGTTTTCCTTTCTTCTCTCAGGGCTTCATTATGTTGTGTCCGTTGGTATCGCCGTCTCATAGCATTGATCTTGTTCCGTTTAATTTTTAATTCTTCGTTCCACCACGGTACCGTTCTGTACTTAGTTGAATTTTTCTTTTGTAAGGAATAGTTGAATGCTGTTTTGCATGCAGAAGTTATACAGCTGGTGAGATTTTCACATAATAATTCTGTTTCCATTTGTTTCTTGGTTTTTTCACTGAGGTCGTTGTCCAGTTTAGTAAGATCACTGCCCTGATATTCACAATTAAATTTTGTAATGAATTCTTTTCTTACTTCCTCAAGGAAATTAGGAATATTATCAATTTTAACTATGTATCTTATACCTATGCTATGGGTGTTATCAGATCCAAAGTTTCTATTCAAGGTATTTGTTATCACGTTAAATGTTATTGCTGTATGGTCAGAGCAACTTTCTATTTCTCCACATCTCCAATTTGTGACCCTATTGACCATACTACTGTTTGTAATAGTTAGGTCTATATAGCTCTTGCCTTTATTTGACTGAAATGTTGGAATACCGTTAGCTTCATTAAGTATGAATAGGTTACTGCCTGTTATAAATTCTTCTAATATTTTTCCTCGGTAATTTGTTGTCGTGTCGTGCCACATTTTACTCCTCGCATTTGTATCCATAGCCAATAATACATTTGCTCCGTTAGCATAGTTCATTATGGTGTCAATTTTATTTATCGTTCTTTCCACATTTTCCTCTATATCGCAGTACTTGCTTACGATATACATTTTTTTCCGATGGATGTGAACTTCTGCAACTACGCAATCCTCATCTGAGAGTTGATTTATAGTAATAACGTCAAGCTTATTATTGTTCACGAGGATAGCTGCTCTTTTCCTTCCATTTCCCTGTGTAAGAATTTTAATTGATTTTGGAATCCCAGCTGGGTTGTTGCGAATTAAGTAAGGTTCCTGTACAAATATCAAATCAAGTTTGTTTTCTACAATTTGTTGGGCTAGGTTGCTAACTGCTGCTCGTGAATGTTGAAGGTTAATCTGTTGACATTTAAGTGGTTTATTGGGTATTGTATGTATCATGGTTTGTTGTGGGATATTCATTTCAGTAATCAATATTCTTTATATAATTATTCAACGCTATTTTATGACATCCACATTTTTTGTCTAGAGCTGTGTGGTTGATGTCTACTGGCTGTGTTTGGTTATGTTTGTTATAATTTATGCAGTTTATGCATTTATATACACCCTTTGGAGTTGTACACTCAGCCAGCTTGTGTTTACCCGCGCATAGTGGGCAAGTTTGGTCACCTTTGCAGTCCTGAGCTCTATGATTAAACTTGTTACACTTGAAGCACCTGTTGACTCTAAAATAGTCCCCAATTGTGTTCATAGTCCATCCCAGTTTTATCTTTCTGCCTAATAGTTTCTTTCTTGCTTCCGATGTAACTTCTATTACTAAGTTTGTATTGTTCTTCTTATCTTTGAAGGAGAATTTTGGTTCCATTTCATTGGTTTGCAGATTTAGTTCCTCATTCTGTTTCAAAATTGCTTCCTTCCAGCTGTTGAGATCCCCTTCTGCAGGAACATTGTACACAATTAGGCGAGGCTTCAGCACTTTGGTTCCAGTTGCTTCAATTTCATCGCCACACTTATCATTGATATTGTTGCAGATTGCGTCAATCTCATTCTTGGTGCGTGCCTGAATTAGCAGACTCCCATTCCTAAGAGGTTTGAAGGCACTTATGCCTACCTTCATGTCAATAGGATTTACTTTAGTTTTAATTACATTTTTGATGTATTCTGTTGTTTGATTGTTTTTTGATTTCACTATTAGGCTGTATTTTCGCTCCTCTATGTCCTGGTTCTTGGATCTTATAATGTCAGAATATAGGGTTCTGTTTGATGTTCCTGCCTGCTCCTTAGATTCTTCAATTTTTTTCCGTTCGTTTTCCAGGCTCTTGATTTTTTCATTTTGCTCTGCCATTGTATTTATTATATTATTACTCAATTCTCTAATTTTGCTTACCGCTTTAGTAATATCTTGTTTCAGATCTTTTCTCATTTTTCCGCCTTTTTCGTCCAAGTTTTGAAGAAGCGTATCGAGGCAGTTCGCGATTTCATCACCAGGATCGCTGGCCATTATTATTATAATTATTATTATTATCATTATCATTATCATTATCATTATCATTATCATTATCATTATCATTATCATTATCATTATCATTATCATTATCATTATCATTATCATTATCATTATCATTATCATTATCATTATCATTATCATTATCATTATCATTATCATTATCATTATCATTATCATTATCATTATCATTATCATTATCATTATCATTATCATTATCATTATCATTATCATTATCATTATCATTATCATTATCATTATCATTATCATTATCATTATCATTATCATTATCATTATCATTATCATTATCATTATCATTATCATTATCATTATCATTATCATTATCATTATCATTATCATTATCATTATCATTATCATTATCATTATCATTATCATTATCATTATCATTATCATTATCATTATCATTATCATTATCATTATCATTATCATTATCATTATCATTATCATTATCATTATCATTATCATTATCATTATCATTATCATTATCATTATCATTATCATTATCATTATCATTATCATTATCATTATCATTATCATTATCATTATCATTATCATTATCATTATCATTATCATTATCATTATCATTATCATTATCATTATCATTATCATTATCATTATCATTATCATTATCATTATCATTATCATTATCATTATCATTATCATTATCATTATCATTATCATTATCATTATCATTATCATTATCATTATCATTATCATTATCATTATCATTATCATTATCATTATCATTATCATTA